>OZ005740.1:283398134-283445718 GCA_963930735.1 Dioctria linearis
ATTTCCTGAATTCTAATATATACATATACACATATATAGTACATCAGATCATGCAGTGGAGTGGGTTTTTGCCAGTTGCTACATTGACCACAACAAAATTACTGCATTCATAGTAATCTCCAGTTTTTTGTGTGTTTTAATATTAATACTTATAAAGCATTATTCCGATGCTAGAGTGATATTACAGCGGTAACCGCGAATTTTTACCTTAATCACTGTAGGAGTGATTTGACTGGAATCATCTTAGCAAATGGTCAAACATGAATTAGTTAAAGCTTATTAGCGTAAAAAACAAATGATGGTTATTAACTTTAAAGTAAAACTTAACATCTATCGATAGTGTACCATACTATGCTAAAGCCACATTTCTAATATTGTCCGTCAGTACTCTATGTAGATGGGTACAGGGGAAGATTTAACGAAACTTCAGAGATTACAAAATAAAGCAATATGGATTATTCTACGTTGTGGAAAAAGTACATCAATAAATTAAAGCTTGACTCACTACGCTGATGTAGAACAACGAATTGTGTTTAGCGAATTAATTAATATTTTTATACTAAAGCATAACTTGTTGCCAAGATGCTTGTGTAGAAATATAAATATGGTTAGTGATATGCAGCCGCATCAATTATGAAATAATATGGATTCCAGAATTTTTATATATGATTATGTTTAGAGGCATTAGATTAGCCAGAAATTGGGGGTAGATTTGATTTTGCTACTACCACATAGAACTTTTTTAAACTCGGAAGGCTACTTTTTTCATTTATATGTTTTTTATGTTTATTGATATTAAATTTATTTTTATGCAATGACGCCTTTTATTAATATGTTTGCTCCCCTAAATGTTTCAACTTAAACAACCAAACAAGGTACGATGAACTGACATCCGTGCTTTTTGTAATACTTATATAATAACTTACATTGTCTTATAAGTTTTTTTACTTAGGTACATACGAAATTAACTCTTAAGGGTTAGTTGTTGTTTTGGATTGCATTTGTCGGATCCAAATTTTATTATGCATGCAAAATTACAAAATCATTTTTTAAATGAAATAAAACTTTTGACATCTTTTAGTAAGAATTAATACACATGTGACAATACTAAATATGTTCAAAGTACTCTGATAATAATAAAAGCTTAAGCTGGCTCTCAAAAAGCTTTTCTGTGAGAAACTTAAAAAGCTTCAGAAATTGAAACTTTTCGAAATTCAATAGTTTTCCAAAGGCAAAGTGAAACTTTTGATGCGGGGCCTTTTCGGTTTTTCTCCATTCTAATAACACGAAGAGTTTCCCCTGAACAGTTGTTCTTTATTTGCTTAACTTTAGTATTGTGGACATAACCCCAGGTTAGCTTTCAGTTGATTAGCCGCCGCGATGCTCAAAGGACGACTACGATGATGCTTTCTGTTACTTCTGTATTCATTTGTTTCGGTTTTCGTGACTTACCTTCAACTTAATTCTATATACGTCTAGAGCTAAATATATACATACATACGTCCCAGTTTCTATCATTTTTACCTGAAATGAATGCTACCTTTGTATAACTTATTATTCCACTTTTAATAAAATAAAGTGCCCATTTCTGTATTATTTGAATATTTGATGAAAGAAAAATGTCTTGTGATTAAGGCTACAGAATGGAGAGAGTTCTATAAAATCGAATATTAAATTGTGGTCGATTTGTTTTATCTAAATTTAGATTAGTTTTTCGGCTTGTCTGTAATTAGATAATCATTAAAAGTCTCAATAGCTTAAAAAAATAATTAAATTTCTATGGCTATATGGAAATTAAAAAGAAAAATATCAGAAAACTCTCATCCATAATTTTGAATTTCGTAATTATTATCAGATTATGGTTTGGTAGAAAAAATTGTTTGTCTCGAGAAAATATTGCCGTACAAAATACTAATGTTGAGTATTTACTTGTTTTTAAAGTTATTTAATTTTCATGGAAGTTTATGTACAGGAAAATACAGGCGACGTGTATCATACCCCTAGGGGATGTGTATAGGGGGAAAAAGGTACATTGCCTAAGACTAAGATATTTATGTTATTACTTATGACATCATCTGTCGCAGTAAACGTAACTACTTTAACCCAGTGTTCATTGCTTCCTTTTCTTAAGAGGCATTATCAGTCTATACTCACAACAATACAAAGTAGTCCTCGTAAAATTTAACGCCTGTTTAGAGGTTTCTTTGCCATATGGTTCGTAGAACTCCATCTGCCACATTAAGAAAACATGACAACTTAATAGTAAAATCTTGTATCATTTAATGACTTTATGAGTATTACTTTGTTATGATGTAAAAGGCATTTTATGTGTAGTTTATGTAGAAGCCACGAATAAGGTGAACAGGAATTCAATTACTTGTTCTTTGTACATTTCTTTGTGTATTTGTGTATCAATTCAAACGATAAGACTAAGCTTCTAAAGTCCAAACTGCGACCATGTAGAAAAGCTAGAAGCAACTTCAAAGGCCTAAGTCCATTAAAATTGTTGTAAGTAAATAGGCATCTAAGAAGTTGTTCTGCCTACTCTGTGAAATCGAAATGTCGCCAAAAGATGTTTCCAACTGGATTGCAGTTAGGTTTTACTGGATATGAGCAAAGTTATTGGAAATTTATGGATAATATTCTTCTTTGAGAGGAGTAGAATAGCAATTAGTACTTTAATATATTGGATTGAATGGGCGTAATTATTTACATCAGCTTTTACTCATAAATATTTGTTAACTGACTAACTGAAATATCTAAATAAGTAATTAATTAAAACAATTATATTTGGACATGTAACTCTAAACAAAGCAGCCAATCTCCCGAGCAACTCCACTAACATCGATAATACATACTGAATCATAAGACTGCCACCCGACGGAGTCTGCCTGGATGTGTTCTAGTTTAGAGCCCGCCCGGGAAGCGTCCGGACGAGACCATCTGGGTTTTAAAATCTTCGAAATTAATTAAATAAAAATTTAGTTTTTGTGTCTAGGTACTGTAAGTGTACGGGGTACCAAATAATGCCAACAGACGGACGGATTTGACTCTCTCAAATGGATGGATCCATTTGGATACATCTTTTAAGAATTTTTACTTTGGACACATGGCTACTTTTTCTCGCAATGGATACTTTTTTTCGTTTTTGCATATTTATTCCTTAGAACAATGAACCAATGTTGCAAAGCGAACAAATTTATGAATGCATAATTAAAAATGCATCGGTTGCAAATATATTCCATTTCATTATGGTTGCCTTGAAAGTCTATAACTTTCATGGTGTTCTAATTTACTACTGAGCCATCAATATTTATTTAAATTGAATATCATATTTTCAGTACGTATCTGTTCTACTTCAATAATATAAATATATTTTATAGGTTGCTTTACAAGAATGACATAATATTTATCATCAATACGATATGATGGGTTTAAATTTATAAATATAAATCGTAAATCGACCAATTGGGGAAAGTTTTGTTTTTTATGTAATACAAACATTTTAATTACGACCAAAACCTTCGAGAATATTTCACAAGCCATGAAACAGACGTAGTCCTTACATTCTAAAATATTTGCCGTGCTCTTATGTAAAACTGACAAAAGTTTGATTTGAATAGCTCCCCCGCTCTAAACTACTATTCATACAGAAAAATGGTGCTGTGATAATCTTGAGCTTGCTTTCGTATCTTCCGAAACGTAATAAAATTTTCATACCTTTCCTAATAAAAGTATTTAAAAAAAATTATCTTAACCAAATGACTACGATTTCTCAAACAAAAACTCTCAGCTGAGAAATCATTGTAATGTCGCTGTGCCGTCATGGCATGCCGTGGGCTGATGATATCGAATGTAGTTGCCTACAGATTCGGACTACGGCTGCACATACCCACATGCAATTATCACTCAGCTGAGAGGTATTGAGCGTGAAATGGTAAGGTTAGTTTATAATCAAAACTATTTTATTATTTTGTTAACTAAGGTATATAGGAATTGTAGCCTTTGGAAAGGTAAAGAACCAAGCTTTAAACTAATAAAGACTATTTTCCTTTATGGATAGTAGTTTAGGCTCTATGGCATATATAAAGCCAATGTTTAGCACTTTTCCATAAGTATCAATATAGAACATTTTAGAAAACGGACTAAGCACGCACACATATAGATTTATGTTTCATGGCTTGGGAAGTATTCTCGAGGGTTTTGGTACGACACATCTTCATCTATCTACTAGTAGTATGCCAATCTGGAATTTCCATTGCATTGGTACCTTTGCTTAGGAAAAATACTAATCATTGTTATTTTGGCAGTTATATAATAAAACTAAAAGTGGATACAGTTTTGGTTCACTGGATACATTTTTTCCAAAAACTTGGATATAAAATTATAATACTCGGCGGCAACAAAGTTTTACGGCCTCTCTGATAGTCTCAGCCAGTCATAGTTCAGTAGGGAACCGAGCAGTACGACCGTTGGTTGTATAACCTGCGCTGTGTGCTGTGTTTTGTGTTATGTACGATGCGCCCGCACAACCAATATGAAATCTCGATACTAAAAAAATAATAAAATAATTGTACACACCAGCCAGCATACAAAGAATACAAAAAGAAAGCCAAATTGGCGACAATACACGAGAGGAAAAGATCAGCCATATAAAAAGAGACCTCTGTATTCACAAAAAAGAAAAAGAAAAAAAATTATGTGAGATGAAGGATGGGTTGGTATAAAACATAATAAAATAACACATAAATAATAAAGTAATACTCACGTCTAGAAGAGAGAAACATCGGAACTTCTACCGAGAAGAGGAAGTGTAGGCGTGTTAATTATATTAAGAACATGCTGTTCCACGGCATAGTCCAAGTCTATAATAGTCTAAGAGCCCGTAATAAATTTTTGGTGTGAAGTATAACCAAAAATATATGCATAAGTATTAAGTTAAAGTGAAGGAAATGTCATAAATAATCGTCTGGCAGTAAATCTCCGCAGCATGAGTGAGTATAGTGAAAACATAGTTTTCTTCAAAATTTTAATACTTATTATAACCAGTTAATGCATGTCTTAAAAAACCGAGAGGCTTTCCCCGAGCACAAATACATATGCAGGTCAAAGACGTTTTGCGCGCAGCTAACCCCTTGCCAGACGAAGTTAAAACACTGACAAATATCAAACAAATCTTACAATTTCCAGCATTTCTGTTTTACGTTTAGAAATCGTTTTTTTTCATTTCATTCTTTTAATTCAAATATGGGAACAAGGTGGGGTTTACAACATCAGGGGAGATCCTTGCCATGCAAGTCTCTTGCTATGCAATTCTTCTCTCAAGATCGTCCGTACGTGACGTACAGTCACATCCTGCCCGAGGTGTTCCTGCACAGGCAGACGAAGTCATCGCCCGGGGTGAACCAGATGTCTGACTGAATACGGCGGATCTAGAGAGGAAAACTCGATAAAACCTGCAATCCCAGGTGTAAACAGTCGTGCCTATGGGATGAATGGCACTGCGTGCGTGTGTCTTATAGCGATGAACTCTGGATACCAGGCGACCTCCAGTTTCAATTTAGCCTTCCCACGGTATACGAATCTCTGCCGTGGGTGACTCTACTTTCTTCGTAACTCGTGGGAATCACATGGAAAACCAAGTTACTAAAGAGGGTGGTGCCCCTCCCAATGTACCAAAACCAAAGGCAGCTACTATGACTCAAATAGTAGACGGAGAAGACGACCTGCTCATGGAACATGACTTCGAAGGTCTCGAAGGTCTAGCGGAGATTATGCGAGAAGACTGTTCTCTCTCAGATGAGGACGTCGAGCTGATCTCACAGCTGGACCGTGAGAGTAAGAAGAACCATGAGGAGTTGGTCGTAATTCAACCCTCTATATCTGGTAAGGTGAATCCAGATGATCCTACAGGAATCCAGAGCTCCGCTAAGGACTCAGAAGGATCCACTGGGGGCTCTAAAGTATCTGGTAAGGATCCAACAGACCCCAAGAAGGATTCTAAGCCCAAAAGTCGGAAGATGAGTGGGGCCGCTAAGAAACGGTTTCAGTGGCTGGAGAAATACGGGCACAGCCCAACTGAGGCCCGTGAGCTAGCTATGAAGCCGATGCCAGTGAAGGAGACCGATAAAGGATCCAAAAGGAATTGCTCCGAGGACTCTACTCCTAAACCTACACAGGTCAAAAGGATGAGGGCTCAACAGGGTGAAGAAGCAGAAAGGAAGCAGGAGCACTCCAAAAAGGAAATAGCTCCCGAGTCCCTGTCCTACAAACCAGTGGTTGCAGGAGTTAAAATTGGAATCCCCTCAGCGAACTTCGCCGAAGAAATGCTTACGGCGGATCAAATTATATCTGTCCGGAAGGCGATCCTGGGCAAGATCCTGGAGATAGAGAATGACCGACTTAAGCCGGCATTCCTTGGCTAGAGTGCCAGACCAGGATGGCTAGCTCTCACCTGCTCTGACAAGGCTACCTCGGAGTGGCTAAAGCAGATAGTGGGTGAGATAACACCATGGGAAAATGCCAAACTAAGGGCTGTAGAGGAATGTGATATTCCTCGTGCAAAGATCCTAGTTGGCAATTTCCTTGAAAGCACAGAGATGCCTGCTGACGAGTTACTGCGTTACGTAGGTGCGCAAAACCATGAGCTCAAAGTAGCTGAGTGGAAGGTCTTGAGGAAAGTGACTGAAGGAGTTGTCTCACAAGTCACTCTCTCAGTTAAGCTTTAAGATTAACTTCCTTTTTGGCCAGGTACAGCTTAGGCCGAAAGGGGACCTAAAACTGCAAAAGGAGCAAGGAAAAACAGCAGAGGTCAACCCAAAGGCTGAAGCGTCCAAGACTGCACTTCGGCCATCTGACCTAGCAGCTGCGGTCGCCTCAACCTCGGGCAAAAGCCTCGAGAGTAATACTGGGGCTCCTGAGAAAATGGAAGTGGCTGAACCAGAGCCAACAAGGACGATACCCCAAATGGGTACCCCAAAACAGGTCAAAAAATAGCCACAACTACCAGTGGACCACCAGAAAGGGGCAACAGGCTGACCAGTATTGCTGGGGAGCAGGCAGTGGTTAAATTAAAACCGCCCGGCAAACCCACAGTACCCCAAGCTTCTATTTAAAATGGCCAAAACCCTTAAATAGAGACCAAGGGGTGAAAGCCGGGAAGGGCAACAAAATGGGAATGAAAAAGAGTCCAAAAAAGGAGATCACTCATAATGACTGAAAACAGGAGTGATATCAAGCTACTCCAAGTGAATGTGCGGATGTGCTTAGCAGAAGATTCATTAGGGGTGGTATAGACATACCGCTCCTGCAAGAACCCTGGGTTCTTGGAAGTCAAGTGAAAGGGCTTCCGACTAAACAAGGTAAGTTGATATATAATAGGAATCATGACACCCCATGGGTGGCAATGCTTTTTAAACCTAATATTAACTTCCTTCCTATTACAGAACTAATATCTCGGGACCTAGTGGCTGCCCTAGTGGAGGTGCCAGCAGATAAAGGCGAACATGAGGTAGTAATAGACTCCGCCTACTTCCCGGGAGACACGGATACACCTCTTCCAGAGGAAATTACAAAACTTCTGGATTTCTGCTATCAAAGGAATAAATCCTATATTATTGGGTGTGACGCGAATGCCCACCACATTGTATGGGGAAGCAGTGACACCAACAGACGAGGTGAGTACCTTTTTGACTATTTAGGTAAAAATAACCTAGGCATAGCTAATATAGGGAATGAACCAACATTCTGCAATGCCATTCCCCAAGAGGTGCTGGACTTAACTCTCATCAGCCCAAATTTGGCAGAAGACATTGCAAACTGGCATGTCTCAAACCAAGTCTCAATGGCGGACCATAACCACATCAGGTTCGATATTAGGGCTACCTCTATGCAAAGGGAGGAAATAAGCGTTCCACGTCTCACTGATTGGAATTCCTACAGGGAATACATCAGAATGGGTCTAGAGGAGCTCGAAAACGGTCAAATTGAGAGCCGCATGGATCATGACCGTATCTCCTCTCAAATGCATATAGTGATCATCTACTCCTCTGAACAAAGTTGTCCTGTTAAACAAAGGTCAACAACGCGAGCTGTGCCCTGGTGGAACAGTGAACTAGATAGATTAAGAGCCAATTCTAGAAAGCTCTTCAAAAAGGCAAAAACAACAGGTGCTTGGAATGAATACAAGCGCGCCTTGACTGAGTACAATAAAGAGCTGAGGAAATCCAAAAGAAGAACTTGGAGAAATCTCTGCGAGGGTATTGATGATCTACCCACGAGTGCAAGACTTCAAAAAGTTCTCTCAAAGGATCACACCAATATTATCGGCCTTCTACGGAAAGTCGATGGTAGCTACACGAGTAGCCGGGAAGCAACAGTAAGTTTGTTATTACAAACTCATTTTCCCGATTCGAGAATTAATCAAGATGACGACGAAATCCCTGAGGAGCTAAGACCTGAATGCAGGCCCCCCAACAGGATTAAAAGTCTCTCTGGCAGAATCTTCACCCCAAGGAAAGTCAAATGGGCCGTCAACTCCTTTAAGCCATTCAAATCGCCTCGAGCTGATGGCATCTTTCCAGACCTACTTCAACAAAGGCTAGAAGAGATATTGATAAATCTCATTAAGATATTTAGAGCTAGTTATACTCTAGGATATATACCAAGGACGTAGAGGGAAGTTAAGGTAACATTCATACCTAAAGGGGGAGGGCGTTCACCTGCATTACCCAAATCCTACCATCCTATCAGTCTAACATCATTTCTCCTCAAAACAATGGAGAAAGTGTTAGACAACTATATAAGGAGCGGTGCACTCAAGCGATCACCGCTGCACCCAAATCAACATGCTTACCAAGCAGGAAAGCCTACCACAACTGCCCTACATAGTCTTGTCCTAGGACTAGAAAAGGCAGTAGAGGATAAAGAGACTGCCCTATGCGCATTCTTACACATCGAAGGAGCATTTGACAATACCTCCTTTGAAGCCATTTAGAATGCAGCTACCAAAATAGGAATTGAACCTTCCTTGATAAAATGGATAAAAGCTATGATTGAAAGCCGGAGAATCACAGCTAATTGGGGGTGGACTCTATTACAGTAGTGGCTGCCAAGGGATGTCCCCAAGGTGGGGTACTGTCCCCTCTACTATGGTCTCTGGTTGTAGATGATCTCCTACAGAAGCTAACAAACTCCGGCTATGACAATCAGGGATATGCGGATGACCTGGTCATTACCATTAGGACCAAACATGATCAGATAATCTCTGATCTATTGCAAAGTGCCCTAAACATAGTTTGCAACTGATGCCAAATAATGGGACTTCGAGCCAATCCTGGTAAGACAACAGTTGTTCCCTTCACGAGAAAAAGGAAGCTTTACCTAAAAGCACCATCCCTTAAAGGAACAGTAGTGGAATTCTCAAAGGAAGTCAAATATCTAGGTATTACTCTGGATAATAGACTAACCTGGAAGTCTCACTTAAAAAGAATACTAGATAAAGCTACAGTGGCAACATGGACATGCCGCAGGCTTTTGGGCAAAACTTGGGGTCTTAAACCAAAAATGACTCTGTGGTCATACACATCTATTATAAGACCCATGGTCACATACGCCTCACTCGTTTGGTGGCCAAAAACAAAACAAAAGACAACTCATGCTAGTTTGCAAAAACTACAACGGCTTGCATGTCTAGGAGTAGCCGGTGCCATGCGTACCTGCCCAACTGCGGCCCTAGAGGCTATGTTGGACTTGCTACCCTTACATTTGCATGTTAAGGAGCAGGCCATACTTAGTGCAGTTAGGCTACAGAGGGCAAACCTCCTAAGTTCAAATAATCTGGTTGGCCACCTGAAAGTCCTCCAAGATTTCATAGAGGACCCGATGGCTAACCCAATTTCAGATGTTATGCCGAAACGCCATAACTTTGAAACACCATTTAAGGTGATCGTGGGGAACCGTCAACAGTGGCACACTGGGGACCTACCCCTTGAAAAAGGATCTCTTAAATGGTGTACGGATGGGTCCAACATGGAAGGTAAAGCAGGCGTGGGCATATATGGGCCAAGGTGCCAACTCGCAAAGGGACTGGGGGCCTCACCAACCAATTTTTAAGCAGAAATACACGCCATAGAACTCTGCGCTCGCGAAATAATCCATAAAAATATGCGTGGAGCAAAAACATTCATAATATCAGACAGCCAAGCAGCACTTAAAGCGTTAAACTCGTTTACCTTTGAGTCAAAGGTGGTTTGGGACTGTCTTACTGTCTTAAAGAAACTGGCCGAGACAAATAGGGTGACACTGATCTGGGTACCAGGACATGGAGGCATTATGGGAAACGGGATTGCGGACCGCCTTGCAAAGGAAGGAGCCAAATCTCCGTTTATTGGCCCTGAGCCGGTCTTTGGACACCCAAAAAGTGACCTCTCAGCTCATATCAGGCTTTGGGAGGACAGAACTAAGAAGGAATACTGGGAAAATACCCCGGGGCTGAGACAACCGAAGAAGTTTATAAAGTACTCGCAACAGAGGACCAAGGAATTCCTTACACTCAGCAGGAAGGAACTAAGGCTCATAACGGGCCTACTTACTGGGCGTTGCGCACTTAGATACCACCTTAAGGAGATGGGTAAGGTCAATGATGAGATCTGTCGATTCTGTATAGAAGACGATGAATCCACTGAACATGTCCTATGCGACTGTGAAGCTCTGTGCCGCATAAGGCTAAGACATCTAGGAAAGGCATTTCCACTGCCAGAGGATGTCGAAAAAATGGCCCGAAAGAATATTATAGGCTTCATCAAAGACCTTAAGTTCGAATGGGCGCCCTAGGGCATCAAGGGGTAATGTCACAATACATCTTATAGGTCGCAGTGACAAGATGAGAGGCAGAAATCCTCTCTGCATCCCCCACAATTAATAATAATAATAAATAATAATAATTCATATATAATTTTCAGATTGACTTTTATCTGATGAAGTGCGTAGGTACCTATATAGATTTCATTTTTTCAATTACACGAACTTTAAGGATATCTTAAATTTCCTGTGTGGCATTTTCCTCGAACTATTTAATTTTCAATTTATTTCCTACTAACACCCAACCACTTTCTGGTAATTTAATTACATATGTATATAATTGCTTCTGTATATGTATTTGTTGCAACAGAACTGCTTTGTTTGAGGGTACAAGACTTCCTTAAAAAAAAAAATTATAAGCAGTTTCCTGCGATTTCCAAAGGTTAACAGGAAATTCACTACTTATATATAAAGTATAAAGTAGAGATTGAGCTTATGAGATGCTAAAGGTATGGTGACATGTTCTTTTGTATCCAAATTAAGTAGATGCCATTGTCGTTGATGGTTTCTTTTTGCTACATACTTTAGGAGAATTACCTTTAACTTTTGACAAGCTTGCCATGCACATATTAAAAAAATCTGCTCAATGAATGCCAAATTTATTCATATTGTATTTGGTACAATTGTAACACCTTCTATAAAAGACATTGAACGAGATAGACGAAACTGTTCACAAGAATAAGTGGAATTTATTGTCTTAAAAAAACCAGAAACGACCCGCGGAATTTATGAGAGCTTTAAAAACTAACTCTTTTAAAAATGACTTAATGAATTCTTAAAACAAGAATGGCAACAAAAGGCATACTCCTGTTATATAAACGAAAAGGAAATTTAGGTCACAAATGAGGCTAAGTGTTTTCTTTTTAAGACTAACGGTGATAATAAGATTTGAGGGACGTTAATGAGCTAAAAAGTTTTCAAGAAGAGGCAGATACTCGCATGATTTGCATATATCCTTTTTACATCGCGACAGCTCAGTTGTTCTTAATTCTACAGTTACAGATGTAGTCTTAATAGTGCTTTACAATATGCTCAACCTTAAAAATAATATAAAAGTATGGATCGAAGTAGGAACTATGTCAAAAAACACTCTTTGACATTGATGTTAATTTAATTTACCAAGAATTGGGACAAACACCTCGCGCAACTTTACCTCCATTTCACAGCTTTTCAGGATGCGACTACACTCTTTTCAAGTGAGGAAAAATAAAACCTTTTAAAATTTTGGAAACTAGACCAGAATTGCAGTTAAGATTTTTTAAATTTGGAAACGAAGTAGATTTTAATGAAGAAGATTATACATTCCTGGAAAATTTCGTTTGTAGTATATACCAGACAAAAGCTGTGATGGTTGACGAAACTCGATTTGAATTTTTTACAAATCTTGCAAGCTACATCAAAATGAGTTTTTAGAAATATCCGAAGTAAGTGATATTTTTTGCAAAAGGTTCATGAAATTCACGGCTATATTCACACTAATATTTCATGTTACCATACCTTTCTACAATCATATAACTATCTCTACTTTACCTTTATATATAAGCAGCGAATTTCCTGCAAACCTTTGGAAATCACAGGAAACTGGTTATAACTTTTTTTATTATAGGTTTCGAAGGAAGACTTCTACCCGCAAACAAAGCAATTCTGTTGCAGCACATACATATACTGAAGAAATTATATACATATGTATGTAATTAAATTATCACCGCCAGAAAGTGGTTGGGTGTTTGTAGAAAATAAATTGAAAATTAAATAGTTCGACTGAAATGCCACACTGGAAATAATGCAAGATATCCTTAAAGTTAATATAATTGAAGAAAATGAAAACAATGTAGGTACGCACTTCATCAGACGAGAGTGAATCTGAAAGTGATATTTGAATTAAAAGTATGAATTGAAAAAAAAAATCGATTTCTAAATGTAAAACACTCACTCATGCCGCGGAGATTTCCTGCCAGACGATTGTTTTTGACATTTCCTTTCCTTTAACTTAGTACTTATGCATATATTTTTTGGTTATACTTCACACTATAATTTGCTGCGGACTCTTGGTATATAACCTTTGCAAGAATTTGATAAGTTTTACTGAATGTTTTTGCCTAATATAACTGAGAATTCTCAATAGACTGCAATTGAAAATACGGTTTTCTTTGTACAGGACAAGATAACACAAAATTAATGGATTAGTTGATGAATTTAATTTTCAGTCAAAATCTAAGTAACCAAGATACGATTTTAACGGAAATCAATTTTTAGTTTAATTTTTTTTTTTTAATATTATATGCTCATTTGTGCACCGAGATATTGAAGATTGCATAGCATTTTTTGCATACCAGCTCATAATGCCGAATTAGAGAGAGTGTGTTCATTAATTTGTTAACAATGTAACAGTGGACGAAAGAAAGAAACTCACTGAACACACAAATGGTTTCGTAACTAATCAAAACAACATATAATTGCAAAAATTTTAATTGTGTTGATTTTTATAAATTCTTACTGAGGAAGGAAGCTACACAGTGTGCCAAATATTACCATATATGTTTTGTTATTATTAAATCATGTAAGTAGTATGGAAGTTATTGCTAGGTTGGGGTGCAGGGTATGTTCAAACAAAATAGTAAAAAAAATATATGACTTGTTTTAAAAAACATTGTGTGAATTGTATTAACGAAAATATATTTGTAGGTATCCCATAAAAACGTAGAATAATACCTTTCTGGTGCCAAAAACCTAAATTCCATTGATTTGGGGAAATTAATCTGATTTTCCCGTTCCATTAGAGAAAATGATATTTATTTTTAGGAAAAAACATGTCTTAAATTTAAGGAATTGTCCTACTTTTTTTATAGTGTATTTGGAAGGCCATATGGCAGACTGAAAAGCATAAAATGTAATAAGTTGATGTTTTTAGTTCCTTGAATTAATATTAGACAATTTTTGTTTTGTTTCTGCAGAAGTAAAATTGTATCATTAATTTTTAGAAGTTTTATTTTGTTCCTAAATGAAAAAAAGATTTAATTTAAGGCGTTGGGATTGTTTTGTTTTACGGTTTTTTCGTAAACTGACTAATTAATAAATAAATAAATAAAGAAATACCTTGTATAATAATTTTAACCGATTTCATTAGTATGTAAAATAAAAAATATTATATGTCAAGAGTGTCCGGATTTTAGGAGTGAAAAATCCAGGGCGTTCGACCTCATTTTCGTGGATTCATGATATTACGGATGGGAGCCACACATACTGTTTACCGTACAAATGATTGGTGTAAACATCCTGGGCGGGATATATGTAGAAGCAAACGATATAAAGCATTCTCAGATTTATTTAAACCATTAACAAATGAGTTTGAACTTTAAGTAAATAAATTTAAATCTCGAACAAATTATTTTAAACCCTTAACAAATAAATTTAAACCTTGAAAAAATGATTTTAAACCCTTATTTTAACCCCCCACCGAATGTGTTTCAACTGTACACAAAACGACTTAAACCTTTAGCAAATATATTTAAACTCTTAAAAAATTTATATTTAAAAAATTTTATTTCAACTTAAGTAAGCATTACATACAATTTTGTTTTTTCATTTTGAGTGTATATATATAATCTGCAATACTTCTGACTTGTCAATGCACTACCTTAGAAGTAAGTAAAACCAAATCCATTATAGAGTTGGAACAGTCATTAGGTGTGATTTGTTGTAGGTTATCTTTGATCACTGAGAGAAGACTGTGTTCTCTACTCACGTCACCTAAAACTGAACGTGTATGTGCCTTCAGGGGGGGGAGGGGGGGGGGGGCATGTGTGAGTGTGCCTGCATACATTCATATGTGTTGGAGAGTGTTGCGCTCTACGTCGACACGTTCTCAACCAGTGCCTAAATATTTAGTAAAACACGAAATTTTTGTTTGACAACCATACGAAGGAGTTGCCCAATTGGTCCCATATTTGAGCTTAATTTACACTTTTTAAAAAAGGCCCGTGCACAAAATTTCAGCTCTCTACTTCTATGCGTGAAGCAGTGTCCAAATACAAAATGAAGAACTAAAGTTTTGTATGGCAACATCAAGAATGGGTCGTCCAATTTCGACCATTTTTGTAATTTGATTTAATATTGCTATGAAAACACCATGTACCAAATTTTAGTTCCACAAGTCAACCCGTTCCCAGATAGTGCCCAAATATATAGTTAAAAAAGAAATTTGTGTATGGCAATCCTATGAAATAGTTACCCGATTTGTCCCATTTTTAAACCTGAATTTAAATCTTTTTTTAAAACCGCCGTGCATATAATTTGAGCTATCCACATCGATACCTTCCCAGACAGTTTCGAATTTTATATAGTAACCCGATGTAGTCCGTTTCTGAAGTTTTATTTGCTATATTACTATGAAAACACCGCGTACCAAATTTCAGCTCTCTACGTGAATTCATTGTCAGACAGTGTCCAAATATATGCTAGAAAACGAAATATTTGTATGGCAACCCTACTAAGAAGTTGCCCGATTTAGAACATTTTTGAACATGTATTTTAAATTTTTATGGAAACGTCGTGCCCAAAATTTCAGCTTTCCAGATCTATCTGTTATGGCCCAATATAAGGAAGATTTTTCCTGCAGCCAAGGGCATATTCTGGTAAAATAATCAGCGATTACTAAACAATTACCTCTCATGGAATTGTTCTGCGGCCGTCGATTATTTTGCTGATTAGCCCAACAGCTGGCTACGATGCTTAGTGGAGCAACCGACGATTACAATAACAGTTTACCTCGCATGGTAATTATTAACTATGTAAAGCGATTGTGTATTACTAAGCGACTCAGGTGCTGCAACCGAAAAATCAAACGACAAGGTTGTGTCGTTTTCTTACATATCCGCGATGTGAGCAAAGCTCACTTCCGAATATGGGGGCATAAAAGACCAATGACTGGTCTGGCAAGTGTCCGTTTAGTTATCAGTCATCGCGCTCACAAGTTTCAGTTCGGATTACTGATTTTTCGAATGAAAAAATCATGTACCAAACGGAGGTTCTTCGAAGCGGGAATAAGTCACATAGTAATATATTTTTATGCAGTTTCATTATGAGAAATAATTAAAAAAATGTGATTTTTAAAATGAAAATCATTCCATAATTATTTCTTTGGATTTTTATCATTTAAATCGTGAAATAATAATTATGTTTGATTTTTATTTTTATTTTTTTATCAGAAATAAAAGTCATTTCATAATTACCTAATTATAAGTCTTTATAAGTCGCTATTTCCGCGTACGCGGCTCTAATTTTAAAACTAAAAATGGCATGGTATGGTGTGGTATTATTTCTGATCGAAAAAAATATAAATCGAAAATTATTATTATCTTTGATAAAAAAATAAAAAATCTAGAATAGCTATTATGTATATTCCACTATAAAATATAAAAATCAAAAATTATTATTATTTCATGAATTTTTTCATATTGATCGTATTAATTACGGTCCACGGTTTGAAGTAATTCGCGTTCTTAGATTGTTATGATAGGTCAGTTTACGGTAAATAAAGAATTAATGTGTTCAAGAAATTCGAGAGTTTTACTCATTCGGTTGTTAATTGACATTTTCGATAGATTTGTCAGGCAGTTTTTACCTCTCGACAACAGCGCCATCTATCGTGTCCAAAACTTCTTATCTCTCAAGCTGGAACACATTCGCAAAATTGCAATGAAATCGATTCGGCGGTTACGGAGATTAGCGTGTACAAACAGAGTGACACTGGATTTTTATATATTAAGATAAGTAATATAATTTTTGCTTCTTCTGGTTTTATTATTTAGCGTTGAACCTTTGTACTCTTAGGATGTTGAACCAATTGACATTACTTTTTTACTAAAAATAATTATTTGACAAAAATCATGAGCAAAAAATAGAAACGACTATATTAATTTTTTGTTCCGCTGTGCGTTCAGGTGTACACTACGATGTGCTTTTCAACACACCGGTGTGCACATCACATGATTGAAAGGGATTGTAGGGATACGAACTAAACGGTAGCTGTGTATTTCGATTCGAAATGCCACTTTTGAAAGTTCTTTAAGTATAAAACTACGCTAAACTTCAAAACTACTAAGCGTACCGAGACACTAAGCTAACAGACCGTAGCGTAAAAATGTGCACACCGATTTGCTGGGGAAATGAGAACGCTTCGGTCACCTGAACGACATGGTGTGTCAAAATGTGACATTATGTGAGATTCTGCAAGCGACTGAATGCACGGCCGGACATCAAAATTGAGCCTAACTTTCGTATCTTTTCTAATTGTCAAGGTAGCTTTCGAATTTGGCTTACGAAAACCCTACAAAAGTTAAGGCTGCTTAATGCCGTTCCCGTCGTGCAGATGGCTCTCACAAGCCGCCTCAAACCTTGAATAAATATGTATGTATAATTGCTGTCCAGGAAATTACCTATTTTAGTCGGCTCCTATATGTGCGAACAAATTGCTTTACTGACTCGAAGAAATAGGATCATCGCAACATATCAAAATGTTTGAAAGCTTTTTTTACTGCAACCTATTGTGTGGGATAATTGAAGCATTCTGTCTGAAATGAAGTATTTCTTTTGAAATCAAATATACTGTAGAATTCATAATAACAAGAAATTTTCAGGTCCAAGTAATATTTTCTGTATCAGCAAATATGGCTCTCGAAAATTCAATAAATATTTAAGGGACAGTGTTCCTATGGGTCCGCGCTCCTAAGAAATTTCCATTAGAGTTGTGATATTTTATGAAAGGGCACCAGCACATTTCGTCAAACCACCGGAGCAGCGTAATGGATTTTACTCAACTTCTACCAAAGCAATAAGTAGAACTTATTGAAGTTCAAAATTATTCACAAACTCGCAAATTAATTGAAGTCAAAAGGTATGAAATCGGTACTCCGTAGACTCCATCATAAGTTTATTATTCGAAAGTATAAATCGATGACGTTCTCAGGAGTCCATTGCTTTGAGTATAGAGTGATACAGAATCTTTTAGATTAATTCAATTTTCGTCGGTCTTATATCCTCAACTTTCAAAACATACCCAAGAATATTTCGACATTTTGTCTGAAAAGATTTCTTTTATTTCAATAGTTCCTGAAAGGTAAATTTCGAAATCTTTTATTCTAATAATTGGATAACTTTGAACGGAGTACTTAACGGTATATAATCGAAGTGAATATCGCAGCATTGCAAAATATTTTTATACCAAAGAAAAATTCAATACAAACTGCAATCGTACATCCCAAGTTTATATTTTAGTATTTGGAGTAGTTTTAATAGGTAATTGCTAAGGAGAAAAGGTGTAATATTGCTCTGTTTTGCTACGCACAGAAACGAGTACTTCAAAATAAATGTACTTACTATTTTAAAGAAATTAAGTATGGTGAAATCAAATAGAATGAGTATTGAAACAAATGCTAGTATTTCAAATTCTGATAGGCCCATTACGAACAGACGGTAAAATAGCTAATGCTAACGGTTTTAGTGAATGCGATGTGAGAAAACTTTGAAGAATTTTGCAAGCAGAAATCAGGAACGGAACGGCCGGGACAAAGGATCGTGAAGATATCTTATCTTAATTACTATCAAAAGATGTATCCACGTCTTCTGCAAAAGTACAGGCAAATTCTAAGGAAGCCAATAATATAATTACTGCTTATTTTGCTCGATATCGATTACAGGTATTGGGACTTCCATACTATCAGCCAATCAAAAACTAATATTCACAGTAAGAATGTAGACTCAGAGATTAGAACGGGTGAACGAGAGAAAAAATCGACCCACCTAGATTTTGGAAATGATATTTTTATCCAATAAACCCAAACTTAATTTATGTCGACCAGATGGGTACTGCGAGAGTAAGGCGAAGAAAAGGACAGGGATACATCGTTCTGTGACACAAGTGCTCAATGCACCGTATCACAAGCATTAGGTCTATACGTCAATATGTTGTCCTATAAACTATATTGATGCATCACAATTAGACCCTGAACACATAAAAATTATTTAAATCAACTTAATATCTATCATACAAAATTCATTCGTACTTCTTTTTCTTTTTTGTATGTACATTGCTTAATTCGTACATTTGTACGTACATTGCTTAATTCCTCTAATTTATTGCATGTACATACATACAATTATTCCTGCCGTCTTAAAATTAATATATTAAGACGGCGATAACTGCGTATCAGTTTCAGTTTTCTTGATGCAATTGTATTGTATCAAAACAAAGATTTTTCAATGCCGTGAGAAAGTAATAAAACCAACAAAAAAGCTTTCTAAAAACCAGGGGGTATCTGTGGGCAACAATTCGGTTTCTCGGGGAGTTGTTTTAACACCCGTCGGAAAGTTGGCTTGCGGAATATAATATAGAATAACTCGTTTTAGAAAATAGCGAGAAATTAAATAATTTATAGTGCACATCAAAAGAGAATCTTAGTTATTAGAGGAAAACTATAAAGCCATTTTCATATTAAAAAGATAAAAAAAGTTGAACAAAATAAAAACAGGCAGTGAAGTGCTTTCTTTGTCGGTGCTTGGACTTTTTTCAGGAAGTTCGATCGGCCGCACCTAACGAGCGATGAAAAGCGGTATCCTGTACCTACAGTTAAGCATTCTTCCTACATTATGGTGTGGGGATGTAACACACTGATTGCAGTAGGGCCTATAATTATCGGAAATGGTCAACGGAAGAAAACACAAGGAATTCACTATTTACAGTTTACTGCCTGGCGCCTGCTGTAGAACAATTGAGTCAAGATTAGCGGAAATCTAGTTTTTCAGAATTTTGTCCAGTATCATTGCGCCTACTCTGTGAGTATCAATTATCACAACAAATCATTCCGTTGATTTGCACAATAAATTTCAAGTATTTTATGTTTCTTTTTGTTGCAAATGAAAAAAAGGAAAGCTCGTAACTATTTCTGCTACCTGGCCAGAAACTTAAGCTCAATGGAAAAATTTTGAGATATCGAAATGGAAAACTTCTAAAAACAGAAACCACGATCAATATAAGGAGGGAAACAATTGGAGGAGAAATTTAGTTGTGAAAAAATCAGCAACCATCAGAAAGAATGTGGAACCACATATGATTATTGTTTTTTAAATCCTTGGTTAAATAAATTTTTTAAAAACAAACTATTTTTCTTTGATTCAATTATAGTTTATCATTAGTTTACCCAACATATTTTAAGCATCACTGCAAAAAATATTAAAAATGTCACGGGAAAAAGATAGCTTGCATATCTTTTAAGAAGAAGCAAGTAAATTTATTTTGAAGTACATACTGGTTTTCCTTACAATATTCTAATTGCACGGAGTAAATTTTTGTCAGAATTAAAATTATTCAAGATTTAATTTACTTAACCCTAATCGGAGTATTATGTGATTTTTAGTCACATATGAACTTTGAAATGAATTGCTTTGTTTGACATTATACAAATAAGTTTTTATAAATTAACAATTTTCAAGGAAGGTGTAATATTTTACCACGATGTGACTCACAGTCAAATTATTACGTACACTGTGGAATATGCCCATTATAAATTAATCTTTATGCGAATCATACATGTCGGTACATTTTTTACCACTGCTGATGTCAATTTCTGTAATTGACATCTACGATAAAACTGCGTTCTTAAAGCACAGTTCGATCAAATTTCTTCAATTCCAATAAATTGACATTCGAATGAACTGTGGTTATAAACGAGAATTTAATATATGCTGAAATAAAATATCTGGGTGGAGTGTAGCGGTTAAATAAAAATAATTTATCGGGCAGGTACCTATTTATTTAAATTTATTGCAAAAAATAAAACTATCGCTAAATCAATAAATGCTGGAACTATAAATTATTACTTTAACAGTTCACTTAATTCATTCAATTTTTTAAACTTTAACCTCAATTTATTGTTGCACCAATCAATCCTCAGAATTAAATTTCATTTAAATAATTTAAAATTATATCAAAACTTATGTAACAAAAAAAAAATTAATGTAATATTAATTTACTCTAATTACATATTTTTCAATTATAACAGATTTATGCTATTTTTAATTTTTTACGTGACCTATGTGTCAACTTGTACCTTAACTAATTCTAACTTAATTTAATGGCTGAAAATTCAAACAGAATTAGTAGGTACTCAATGCAAATCTACTTTCCAATTATTATGTGGTGTGAAAATTACATAATGGTTAGTTTTCACACGATAAATAATTAATTGTTTGAAAATTCGATTTGATTGAGTGTTTCATATGTAGAAGAAGTATATATAAATCGCTGAAATAAAAAAATAAAAAACATAGTAGTTATCAGTACACCAATTTTTCTTGTAAAATTTATACATGTGTGTATGACCAACACCTGACATGCATCGATACAATGAAATTAACGGAAATTTATAATTGAAATTAAATTGAAAATTTACCCATAATGTCTTGTAAAATTCGTAGCTGAGAATAGAATTTCTTGAAATCCTTGTGATTATTTTCCTGATGCTTGAAAATAATTTTGCTGTTAAAGAACTTTGTGAGGCTTGCACTTTGTTATTTTTGCTGATTTTGAATGCCAAATTTCTTGTTACTTAAGAAATTGTTTGGTGCTAATGAAATGGCTCTGCTGATGACTAAATGTTGCTGATGAGTTGAACAATTGCAAATAAGTGGGAGGAATGCCTAAACATATGTTCGCACTTTGACAATTCATTTGGAAAAAAGAATTATTGAGCGAATGAACTCCATTTTTATAAAGAATATCGTTCCAATCTCATTATCCATAAAAATGAATTTCGGCTAGTTTGACTTGAATGTATAATTTCTTTATTATAAATTGATATAAAATTAGAAGGTGCATTTTTTGATATATTTACCATAGAAATCCATTTCGATTTCAGCGAATTATAATAAGTTTTGTAAATATTATCATAATTTATCGTTTCGCCATATTTGATTTCATTTAAACATTTTATTGTGCTATCAGGCGGTGCATAACACCAAAAATTTATATCGATAAGTAACTATAGACAAAATTGCCGTATAGTCAAAAAATTTAAATAATGGTAATTTAACGTATATTAATTGAAAAAAGAAAATTTTATTTCAACTCAATATTATAAATATAACTTATAAGAATTTCGTGATTTTACAATGAAACGTCATTTTTAAAAAATCATATTTCGAGAACGCTGAAACCAATTTTTTTGATTCAAACGACAAATGTAGTTTAGTGCTTTTTTCTTTTCATAAATAAATATAGCAGCAGCGAACGAAATAAGTTTTGTTAATAATAGTTTTTCGTCATATTACGGTATGCGGTGACTTTAATTATTTCTTTAAAAAAAAAAATTACTTTGCGTGGGAGGGCCTTAGAACAATGCAGTTTTTTAGTTGGATTTGTGGTATTCGGAAGAAATAGGTAGGTTCAAAAAAATTGGCTTAGTGGGGAGGGGGGGAAGGGGCAACCCCTATAAAGGTTTTCCAAAATGGGGCATGTGTGGTATCAAATTAAAAAGGGAAGTGAGTGTGACTGATCCTGTTAATTTCATATGAACGATTTACCTTTAAAAAATGCTTTTTTGCTCATTTTGCATATATTTTGCCCGTTATTTTTTTCATATCGATTAGCGGTCTGTTATGAATGTTTTTTATTTAGGTGGTAAATTTCGCCGACCTATGGGTACTTTGCAAGCATGAGATTAAAGTAAATCCATTTTTCTCTAAAAAAATAGCCATTTTCTACTTAAAAAAAGGATTGGTTGGCTTTCTTTTCGAGATAACTTAAACTATTTATCAGATTTACAAACTAATTAGATATCTGACTAGGGGACTAAATGTAGATTCGACTACATTCTACAAATAAGCTTTAATGTTTATATTTAAAAATAATATAGAGTCTTTCTGTGCTGGAAGACGCCCAAATTTTTCTTTTGTCCAAGTAACCTCAAATTACCTTGATCCATAAAAATCGATATTTTGATGTAAATGTTCAATGGATTTCAATAATTATTTTTTTACAATATATTAAAAATAAAAAAAAGTTCTAAAAGTCCTCACTACTTTGAAAACAAAAAATACTATTATTAGCAAAAACAATTTCGTTCCGTGCTGCTATCATTGAATAAATAACTAATAAGGAAACGACATATCGGGTGAAAACGTAAGCATCTCGGCGAAATGTATTAGTGTGCTCTGTTTGTATTCGTTTCGTCATGGCAGTAGTGGAATCGTGCAATTTTGAAGGGGAACATTTTTTATAATCCAAATTGCTATGTAAAATAAACAAATTTTCAGATGATATTTCTTGGCGTTGCCTTTGTATGACTGGAATAATTTATCAACCAATGACAATTCAATTGTAAACAAATAAACCGGCATTGGTAAAATGTTAAATCTTTTGCCATGGCTCTTTATTTTTACAGATATTTCACTTTTATTTTGTTTAAAACAATATATTTAATAAGTAAAGCTATTAAGCTTACTTGAAGAATGTTTTCCCACGACAATAACTCTGTTCTTTCCTGCAGCACAGCACAGCGCACTTCATTATGATAATTTCGGACCCCGGAGTCGCTATTACACAAAATGTCGTTCACAAAAGAAATATTCCGCACTTATTTCACACTACTATTCATAAAAATCACGTTTAATTACTTATTTTTCACAATATCGCGAACTCAAAACCGAAACTTATTTTCAAATAATATGAAATTTCAGAATGTTGAACTGACACAAATTATCAACGAGGCCCTCTTGTCATTTCTCCCCCCGACCCGAGGTCACACTGTCATTGAAATGCTTAAACACGTACACTGTATTCGCACGATACCCCGCTTCCTTATTAGTTATTTATTCAATGGCTGCTATATGCTTTATTTGGCATTTGAATCAGAAAAATAGGTTGCTTCGTTCTTCGTTTTTGAAAATGAGGTTTCATCGTAAAATCACGAAACTTCTAATCCCCTAGCGGGGGTATTAGGAAAATACAAAAAAATATGGGTGAGCTATTTTGGTATTCCCTATATTAAGGAGTTTTCCTCATTAATGATCAAATTATATTGTAAAATATTTACCATCTAATACATTTTTAATTAACGAATTGTTTATTGTAATATGCATGGTAACATTTTCATTTGCACTTTTGTATGGAGCTAAGTAGTAAACACACAGCAAAGTTCCTATATACCAGTGTTGGGCAAAATGTAATCTGATTAATGATTAACAATTACAATTAACCATGTAATGTGTAATCAGATTACTTTGTAACAGATTACTAATGTAATCCATTTCCATAATTACATAATGTAATCGATTAACGTGTAATGTGATTACAAGTTAATCTGATTACACATTAATCGATTACAAGTTAATACCACTAATTGTTAATCTAATTAATGTGATTACATTTAAGACATTTAAGATATTTAAGATATTTGTATTCTAATCTTCATAAAACTCCCTAAAACTAATTTCGTACGAGAACAATACTATTTTCTTTCAGTTCATTTCATTATATTATTAATTACTTTTAAGTAATCTGCAAAGTAATCTGTTACAATGTAATTAGATTACAAAATAATCTAATTATATTGTAACAGATTACACATTTGATAGATTACATATTCTCTCATAAGTAATCTGATTGAAATGTAATCAAATACAATTTAATTAGATTACTTTGTAATTTGACTAAACTGTAATCGAATTTTAATTAAATTACACTGCAATCAGATTACGCCCAACACTGCTATATACTATGTCTCTATACTCTGTATATAATCGCATTGTAGTTATCGTATCAGTAACCGTAAATTTGGTACAGGCTGTGTAATTACATAGAATTAGTAGTTAACTTCACTTGTAATAGTAAAGCCAAGCAGTGTAGAGCCGAATTGTAATTAATTTTCATCTTGTTGGCAAATTAAAGAATTCATATTTGAAGTGAGAAAGATATTTTTATTTCTTAAATTTTCCTTGGTGCTGGAATTAGTCAAGTGTTTAATTTCATGGGGCAGAAATTAAAGAGCACAATAACTCTAGTTCGACGTGCGAAACCCAATCAACAATCGAAGAGGTGCATGTAATTATACAATGGGCACAATTTCGAACACCGTACAAACTGTGAAAGTTTCATCCAAATCGGAGATGGTCGGGTGCGATAGTACATACCGCGTCGCCAGCTGAAGCGCAACATGAATTCTAGCACCATATCACAGGGAAAATCATGAATATCGACGCCGGCCGCCGGCGTGAATGTGTTAACGAATTTCTCTGAGAATTCATTTCCATTCTTGCATCTTGCCCCTTTTACACCTTTGTGTCTCTTTCTCACTCATTGGTGTAAAGGTCAATTCGAAAATTCGCGATTAATCCGTAATGTGTAAAAAATATCGCAAAACGAACGCGACCATTCAATTCGTCGTCTCGTTTTACCCCCGGGTGATATGTTAAACGTCGCGAAAGTTTGACGTGACTTTTAATTCCGTAGTGTCAATCGCGCACGAGCTTTAATTTGTTTAATTTTGTGTTAAAATCAGTGCCTGTGTAATTTATAGGTGTTTATCGTGGGAATTAAGCATTATTGCACAGGTTGGTATAAGTTTTTTTTATTAATTTTATGTAATTTCCATGAAAATCCTTTTTTTGTAAATGCCGTGGATGCCTGTCAAGGTGAGTTGATTTTTGCTAATTACTCACCTAGGTATCCCCGAATTTGTTGCAAAAGAGGTTTGCTGTCTGCGCTTGCATGTGTATTTCAATTATTTCTATGCTTTATGTTGCTGAGCATAAAGTTTATTAAGTTTCAGTTTGTTATTGTTTGCATGCATTGCATGGTGGCTTACATACCACCGTTAAACTAGAATGTTGTTGTTGTTTTATGAATGTTTTAGTTTATTAAATAACATAGTTTATTGTGTATTTAATTCTTTTATTTCATTTAATTCTATTTTTGTTTAATTCAATTTGTTTATTTCAGGTCGTCGTGGGACTCTTTGCATCTGTGCAGTCTCCAAAAGATGCTGGTAAGATATTTGTCTCATTTCTTTGTAGGTTAGTCGAACAATACATGTTCTAACTTGCATTCAATCATGTGGGAATTATTATACGTAGTATATGCCACTGCACGTGCACCACAGGAAGTA
The DNA here is from genome assembly GCA_963930735.1 of Dioctria linearis. Taxonomy (NCBI): domain Eukaryota; kingdom Metazoa; phylum Arthropoda; class Insecta; order Diptera; family Asilidae; genus Dioctria; species Dioctria linearis. Next base: position 283,424,153 of record OZ005740.1, read on the forward strand.
CATACAGGGTGTTTCCCACTAGGAAGTCAATAACAAAAAATTGTATGGCAGGGGGCCGGCCATATCAATCGTTTAGGAGTTACATGGTGATTAAGAAAAAAAGCTAGTTTTTCACAAATCACCTGTATCTTGAAAAAGTACAAGGCATATGGTCACAGTTAAGAGCTCATTGTATGCAGAATTTCATGGCCTTTCCCTTCAAGAATTATGGTTGTCTAAACTGAAAATTTCGAATTTTTTTGACTTTTTTTTTAAAATTTGACCTCTATTATTTTTGCAAAACGGTCGTTAACTTAACTTTTGATTACAAATACTGTAAACTATAGACTCTTCTCTTTAATGTGACCTAACACTCTATGTCCTATCTATAGCCCTTTAAGAGTTATTATCTCTTAACCTATTTTCAAAGTTATTCTGAAACCTATTCTCAAAGGTATAATTTGTTCCCTTAGTGACTAAAACTAAAAAGTAACAAGTGAAAAAGCTAGAATTGGTCTAGTACCAATTCTTATGATACCCTTGATGAATGCACGTATGAAATTTCGTATGGTCACCCATTTCAGCAATTTTGATTTTTTGCATTGGTTTTTCGCATATATTTCTAGAACAGCTCATCGGACAGAAAAAATGATTATAACTAATTTTATAGGATTTCTTATTCTGAAGAAGTTTTTGGTACAATAAAAATGTCTAGAACTGATCGTTTTCAAAAACCAAAGTTATTATATGGCAACACCAAGAAGGGGTTGCCCGATTTAGCCCATTTTTGAAATTTTATTTGCTATTTGTATGAAAAGACAGTGTACCAAATTTCAGCTTGCTATGTCGACGTGTTCTCAGGTAGTGTCCAAATTTATCGTGGAAAACGAAATTTTTGTATGGCAACCCCACGAACGAGTTGCCCGATTTGTCTCATTTTTGAACTTAATTTTGCTTTTTTTTTAGTGTCCGTGTACAAAATTTCAGCTTTCTAGGTTAACGCGTTCTCGAGTTATCGTGCGCACAGATAGACAGACAGACAGACAGACGGGCGGACGGACAGACATGCAAAAATCAAAATAACTTTTAATATTATGCGTAGGTGTCCAGTCCAATTCATTTTGCTCTACCATCATTATTTGGAGGTGTTACAAACGGAATGACAAACTTAGTATACCCCTATAGATTTCATCTAGGGTATAAAAATCGTCTAATTTTGGTGTGACCTGAATAGATTGTGAGCTAGTAACTCCTTAACAGCTACAGGTAGCAGATAGGATGTACTAGGTCAGATTAAAGATTAAAGTCTACAGTTTACACTTTTTGTAAAAAAAACGTTATGCTAATGACCTTTTTGCATAACTAATAGAGGTTAAATTAAAAAAAAGATAAGAATATCCGAAATTTTCAGTTTAGACAACCATAATTTTTGAAAGAAGAGAACTACGGGACTTTTTGGGCAGTCGTTGGAAATGCCATGAAATATTGCATACAATGAGCTCATTACTGTGACCGTACGCCTTTTACTTTTCAAGATATATGTGATTTTTGAAAAACTAGCTTTTTTCTTAATCACCCTGTAACTCCTAAACGGTTGATATGACCGGCCCCCCTGCCATACAATGTTTTGTTTTTCTAGGTGAATTCTATCACTTCCTGCTCTATTGACCTCCTGGTGGGAAACACCCTGTATTGTTTTATGACAAATGGGAGATGTATGTGTGTGAGCACACAAAAACAAAAGATATATTCAATTAGTTCAACACGTGCGAAGCTTATGTTCAGTTGATATTCGTTCTGATAATAAATTGCATCTTTGTCTATTTATTCAATTGCTTTTTGATTTATTTAATTCTCCACGTTTATTGCGCCTAATAAATAAATTAACTTTGCATTATAATCCCCTTTTATAGAAATGGCTAAACGAAAGAATATTTTTTTGGCTGAGGAAAAAATTCGTCCTGTTATGGATGCTGATGATAATGGGGCTGATTTGATATTAAATGAAATTAATGGTTCAGAAAGCGGAGTAAATGCAGCAGAAAACAATTCCGATATTGAAGATGAATTTTCTTTGAGTGACAATGATGAATATTATGAAGAAGAGAATGAGAGTTCTACTTTGGAAAAACGGCACGGAATGAAAAAGTACACAACCAGCAACATTCAGCCCATCACATTAGAGGTGATATTCATAAGGTAAAGGTACCACCAAACAAGTATATTGAGTCATCGGTGGACGCTTTTTCTTCATACTTTGATAAAGAAATTATTAACAGTATTGTCAAATACACCAGCAAGTAAATTTTTGTTCCTGAGGAGGACTGATCGATAAAAGAAACTGGGCACAGGAGCGGTAGAGACTGGCAGCTGATAAATGAAAAACAAAACCGACTCAATCGAAATACAAAGCTTTTATTGGCCTTGTTTGAAATGCTGGCTTAAAAAATAAGGTATAAGTGAATTTGGGGAATTTTGAGACCCTTTATACGGCAACCTGTTATTTAGTGCATGTATGTCAAGGAAAAGATTTGAAAATTTGCGCCGTCACTTGAAATTCGACGTGAATTGATTAAACTGTAGTTTCCTTTGATACGTTTTATTATGTAATATTAATTTATGGCAAGCTATAGTCATGTCGGTAAGTTACAATTTAAATGATAAAAAAGGAATCTAAAAATATCTCACAATAAAGAGTGCTGAGATATATTCTCTAGCTCAATTCCTTAAAGCGCTATTCGTATTCGCAATTCTATTCTACATACGTGTAAGGCAAATGAAACCATCGGGATAAACGTATGTAAATTTTTTATGAGAATTTTCTCGTACTTGGTGACATGGAAGGCTCGAATTAAGAATATGAATTAATAATATGGGATGTTATTTTCATGATACATATATATATATGTATGTATATAATATTTACATTATATACCTGTTCACTTAAATATATTACATGCAGGCATACTTATTCTAAGGGGTATACACCTGACATCCTTGAATATATGGAAAGCTATCAAATATCATCGTTATAATGTGAGTCTATCGATGGGCTTCAATTTGTTCCTTGTAAATTCAGTGTTGACTTAAAAATAAATTTAAAGTGTATTGAAGTTTGTTTCTACTCAATACTATTTAACACGGATGTAGAGCTGAAAAAAAAACAAAAAAAAATACGAATAAGTTTCATTTTCTTCAGTTATGAAATCAAAGCTACATAATTAATATTATTAATTTGATTTTCACAAATTTTTGATGTAGATTTTCCACAGATCTTCGCTTTGTATTGATGTTCGAGACTTGTGTTGTGTATAATTGTATCACAGATAAAGTATATTTCCTAATGTTTTGGATATAAAAAAATATATTTCGCGAGTTTATACATCACCAAAACAAAATTAATAAAAGTAAATAGGATAAAAGACTTTGATTCAAAAACTAGTCTGGCGCTCCAATTCGAAACTACAGCTGCTATCTAAGGATAACAAAGTAGCTTTGCGAAAAGTCCCTGGACACAAAGATTAGAAGGAAATTAAAGCTCGGACAATCTAGAGAAAAAAAATAGCCCATAGCTTGCACACTGGTCTATATACATTGAAAATACGGAAAGTAAGCGGTTGGGATTTGTCGTTCATTTGAAAAGAAAAAACAAAAAAAAAATTAAATTTCTTCCTTTAAACTTTAGTTAAATTCATCAAATATAAAGTGTCAGTTTGAAATGAAATTTTTGTTTTTTTTTCCAAATTGCTTTTTGTGACTTCACACGGTCATTGCACAAAATTTCAAATCTATAGTATTAAATGTAAAAACTTTACATAGAAATTTCTTGTATATATGATTTAGTTAGATCTAATTTTGTCTCCCACAGAGTTGAGTGCATTTTTTTTCAATATTCAAATCTTATCCAATAAAAAATTTTCTTAAATTTTTACGGATGCTTTTTTCCCGTAAAAGTTCTACCCGGGAAATGTGATATTTAAAAATAAAAAGGAAACGTTTTACATAAGGACTTTTAATTTTATGATTAAGGTATAAAATTGAATTATATAAATATATGAACTAGTGTCATGCATGTGTATAAGGATTATTATCTGAGAGTATCTCCTGCGAATTCTATTTTTACTTTATTTATTTATTTATTTGTAATATACCGGCCAATATAATTTCTCTTATACATAGACTAGCAAACTACATTAATTTGTTTTTGTTTTCAATTCAATGAAGTATTAGATACTGAACATGAACATGTCTTATCAAAATAATAATTCATAAATGTTAAATTAATTTTAAATGTAATTCCCGTAACAATTGGAACAGAAAAAAATAAGTAAAAATCGATTTTTCAAACAAAACTGAGGCCAAGCCGTATGAAAAAGTAGAAAATAAACTTTTCTTCACACACAGAGGTGGATTCAGATTTTTTGATTGGGACATTTCTCTTGAATATTCTTTCTCTTCATGAATCAAATCATTTATTACCTCTGATTGATCATACTGAAATAAATCTGTGATTGTTGTAGCGGAAGCTACATAATAATTTTAATTTTGTTTTGGTTAGTAAATAAAAATAGAATAAAATAAATTTGTGATTGTCAGAATAATATTTGTGCTGACTATAAATAATATATTATCAGAGTAATATATATATGTTATGCCATTCCTTATAAATTCATATAAGTTATTATGTATACAAATTTCAAAGTTCCATATAAATTTACGGCGGAAGTGTGGGAGAGTAATAAAATTTTTTTACTGAGAAAGTTTTTCTCTTTCCTTATAAAAAAAATCCTGCATCCATTTTCTTGCACACATCCTTGAGGTATTATCGGTCCTATTTAGACCGCCGATCATCACATTACCTAGAGTTAATTTGTGATAGAGTTGACGGAGAACTACTGTTCGCAAAGCATGCATTCTTTGCTGAGGCTTCAAAGGGGCCTTAGTTAAGTTTTTAAGTTTTGGTATCAAATCTTCGGAAGCTCTATATTTACATTTTCCGTTCGTGTTAAAAGAGATACCTAAGTATCTCCATTCATCGACTCTCATGAGAACCGGCAGCTCACGCCCAGCCACACAGAATTTGATGTTTTGTACAACTGTACTCTTTTGCTTTGGTTGGCCTTTAATGCTAATAGTTTTACATTTGTCTGAGTTTAATTTTAATCCACACAATGCCATAAAGTAGTTTGTTGCGTCTAGAAGTTGTTGCAGTCTTTGAGGGGTGGACGCGCAAAGCAAGATATCGTCTGCAAAGGCGATAGCGTTAAATGTTGCTGTACCAAATGTACAGTCTGGGAGACATTTCAATAGTCTATCTAGAATTAGATTAAATAATATTGGAGATAGAGGATCTCCTTGTTTAACTCCTCTTTTAGGTGTTATTTCGTCGGAGAGCCAACCAGAAGTGTCGATGACGACACGTAAAATTTATCCCTATATTTTATAAAGCCTTCTGGAAAACCATAGGATTTAAGTGTCTGAAAAAGGGCTTTGTGCGAAACAGAATTGAACGCTTTGCTAACATCCACTGTAGCTAGATAACACGATGCATACTTATCATTATGGTCACGTAATAATAGATCGACAAGGGTGACATTGTCTGCACACCCGTCAGAGGCTTAAAAGGCTCTCTGTCTATCGTCTAATTTAATTCTTTTGCTTATTCTCTTAGCGAGAATACTATGTAACAGCCTTGTTATAGTGGGGGGAATGGTGATGGGCCGAAAGTCTGCTGGTTCTATGGACTGATCCTTCTTAGGAAGAAAGATCGTCCTAGCCTTCCTTAGATGGTTCGGTAGAATACCACAGTACAAGATTAGATTCAATATTCTTATCAGGATTCCAGATGGCATCGCTCGAAGTTGCCTAAGGGTGATACCATCTGGTCGTGGGGCTGATGAAAGTGGGATTTGTGATTCTTTCGTTTCATCCATGCTGATCGGAGATCAGATAGATTCAAGATTCTGATTGAGATCTTCATCTGCGGGGGTGGATACAGACTCCTGACACATCACCTCCTTCCAGAAGGGGACCATAAGCTCTTTGGAAGGTATTCTGGAGGTGTTCTGGCCATCACGAATGGTTTTGATACATCTCGTTTGATGTTTTACCCAGTCACGCTGGGTTTTTGCACACTCTTTCCTTCGCCTTTTCCTTCTGTTTAGCTGTGCGTCATTTATTGTTCTGGTTGTGTCGGCTGACCTTCTTTGGGTGCTAGGCCAGATATTATTCAAATATATTGATACCTTATTAGCAATATCATTTTAAGTAACATTTTCTATGTTATCGATCAGATGAGATAAAGTCTCTTGATTATAGCCATCTGTGTTTACCGGAGGCAAACTTCTGATAGCGATTAAAAATTGATTTTGGTGGGCGTTTTCGAAATTTTCGTTACTGTTTTGGTACGGATCGTTACGGTTATCAGTATCCTGATGACCTGCGTAATCGACTGGGATTGAGGATGGTTGTACATCATGAGAAGTAGACGGTAGTGGATTGAGTGGCGAATAAAGAGATTGGCTGTTTAAATCTCTAAAGCGAACTACTGCAAGTTTGTAAGAATCCTTTTGCCTTACTTTCTTTATGGCCTCTAAGGACATATTGGGGCAACTAAGTGCCAGTAGCTGATTAATATTGCGGGAGCTGATTGGAATATCTGCCTCTTTCATTGCCATGATGTTAAGTTCTTCATCACTCCATCTGGATTTCTTGTCTATTCTCAATTTATTTTGTTCATGCAATTGTGAGTGCATTCTTCTCATATGCACTCCAACCCCAGTCTTGGTGGTGAAGCTCCTGCTACACTCAGAGCAGGTGTAGGTTAAATTAGGATTGGGGGGGGGGGAGGAACAAGTTGGTTTGACCGGTCAGTGGATCGATCAGTATTTTTCCGAGGCTGATTTTGATTATTTGGGCCAACTTAAAAAGATCGAAGGGGCTGGCAACCCCAGAAACCTTATAAAATCTTTTCCTATTAGCTAAGATGTAGTGTTCTGTGTCCGAAACTGTATGCAATGTTTCGACTTGTTATGTGACTATCCTAGTACTCGCTAAATACGAGGGATGCCAACTATTAGGTGTTAAATATGCATATATAATGAACACTACATCTTATTACCGGCGGGAACCACGAGGAGGAAGGAAATAGGTACGTCCATGACCTTCTCGAAAGAGAGTCATAGTTACTCCTGCCGTTAACCAGCGATTACTTGAATTTCTTCACTTTGACATTTAGAGCACTGGGCAGAAATCACATTGTGTCAACACCCGTTAGGGCCATCACAATGCTTTGTTTTAATTAGACAGTCGGATTGCCCAAGTCCGTGCCAGTTGATTGTTAATTGATAGCCGTTATAAATTTATAATAAAAATAATTCCTTTAAAAAAAATCATTTATAAATTATAAATTATTAGCAAGAAAGTTCCACAATTGGTTACGTAAACTTCTATCCGGGGAACAGATAAACACAATCTTTAGAAAAAAAAATTGTATAAATCCTAATTTACCCAGAACGAGTACATAGACCATAATATTGTTTCCCAATCAAGCCCGACTATCTCAATCTTCAGAGCCAATCCTTATCCCGAATTTACGGATCTTATTTGCCGACTTCCCTTACCTACATTATTCTATCGACTAGAGACTCTTCACCGAAAAGAAAACTGGACAAACCGTTACCCCGAAAAGAAAACTGGACAAACCGTTACCGCGACCAGCACGTTGACCCCAAACAACAGGTCAACCATTTGACACCGAACATTAAAATAACCCGTCGTGTCAACAATTCTAAAATTCTAGTTAAGAGATACCCCCACCAGTGGTAAGGTACCTTCTTCTAGAATTATAGAATAATTCAAGACAAGAATAAAGAATTAAAAGAAGAACTCAAGAAATTTTTAAACAGAAGAAAAGAGAAGAAAAGAAAATTATTAAGAAGCAAAGAATATTAAAAAAAGAAGAAACAATCAAGAATTCATCAAAGAAGAAAGAAGATTAATAATGGAAGAAAGAACATTTTATTTCTGTCAACTATAGAACAGAAAAACAAGAAAAGAATACAGTAAGTTTAAATTTAGATTTAAATTAGATTTAGTAAGACTCTAACCTAATCTGATAGGATATTTTAAAAATATATTATATTTTGCTTTTCCTTTTTACATTTAATAGTTTTAATTTATGTGAAAATATTGTACACAAAAAGACATTTACAACATACTAAGCAATACAAAAGTACAAATTTGGTACAAGATATATCTGTTTTTAAAGGCTATACGTTTCAGAGTGTTTTCGGTTCAATGAAATAAGTTATTTTTTTCATTTTAGTATCGCGAGTGTTTTGTGATTGAGTAAAATTTTCTTTTTCATTAGATATTTATATATATATATATTTTTTTGTGGTCTATTACTTTTGTCAAAAATGCCAGGAGACGAAATAAATATTGAGCAGAGTTATGCCGCAGCGGCATCTATCAAGTTACCAACTTTTTGGACACCATGTCCAGAAGCTTGGTTTATAAGAGTAGAGGCTGAATTCCGAGATAAAGGAATTAGAACCGATGAGACGAAATACGGCCGTATAGTGCAAGCCCTTCCGCTGGAGACGATCGTGAACGTTTTGGACATTCTTGAAGTACCCCCAACTACAGACAAATACGAAAATCTAAAAAAAACTCTAATTAAAAGATTCAGCGATTCAGAAGAGAAAAGACTAGAACAACTTCTATGTGCCTCAGAAATAGGAGATAAAAGACCTTCTGAATTTTACAGGTTTATGAAAACCCTTACTGGTACTTCCGCAATATTTGGAGCAGAATTAATTAAGAAGCTATGGATGAGAAAACGTCCTGCAAATATAAACATAGCATTGGTTGCTTCAGCAAAGAAAATATAGAGGATTTATTGGAACTTGCAGATAAAATATTTGACGTTACAAAGTTACAATATGTTTCCTCAATAAATGAAACTTTCAATTTACCATTATCCCAACAAAATTTTTCAACGATAAATAACAATGTACAATTATTAAATAAAATAACCATTTTAGAAAACAAATTACAGAATTTACAATGAATAATAATAATAACAACAACAATTTTTGTAAAAATGATTTCAGATACAGATCACGAAGTCGTTCACTAAGTAATTCAAAACCTGATAACAATAAACAACTTTGTTAGTACCACCTTAAGTTTAGAGAAAAAGCTACCAAATGCATTTCTCCATGCGCTTTTATTAACAAATCTAATCAAAAAACTAATTGTCCCCTCAGCGTCCAGTATGTCAAATAACAATACTTCGAAAAGACTTTTTCTTTTAGACAAAGAAAATAAATTCAAATTTTTAATTGACACTGGGGCGGACCTTTCAGTATTACCTAACGCTTATTTTAGCAAATTCAAAAATAACCCAAATTCAATTTTAACAGCAGCAAACGGTTCAACAATTAATACATATGGCACAAAATTGTTGAAAGTAGATTTTGGATTAAGACGAGATCTAACGTATCCGTTCATTATAGCGGGAGTAAATAAACCCATTATTGGGGCAGACTTTCTCGAAAAATTCAATTTATTAGTTGATATTAAAAATAAAAAAAATAATTGATGGAAACACGTCAATTGTTGTAAATGGAATTACGGTAAACTCAAATACCCCTTCACCACGTAATTACGCTTTCGATAATGAATACGGCAAAATTTTACAAAAATTTCCATCATTAACTCAAGCACCTTGTTACGATGCTCCTGTATGTCACAATATAGTACATCACATTTCTACAAAAGGACATCTTCCTTTCTCGAGACCAAGAAGACTCGATATACAAAAATTAAAAATCGCAAAGTTAGAATTCGAGCATATGGTTAAATTAGGTTTATGTCGCCCTTCTTCATCACCAGTTTCTTCTCCATTACATATGGTACCGAAGAAAGATTCAACAGATTGGCGACCTTGCGGGGATTACAGACGCTTAAATACAAATACTACACCCGATAGATACCCCATCCCACACATTCAAAATTTTTCATTGAATTTAATTGGTTCTTTAATTTTCTCAAAAATTGATTTAGTAAGGGCATATCACCACATTCCAGTAGCTCCTGATGACATTTTCAAAACAGCCATTACTACACCTTTCGGTTTACTCGAATTCACTAGAATGCCTTTTGGTCTTAGAAACGCAGCACAAACATTCCAACGTTTCTTGGACCACGTATTAAAGGAACTAGATTTTGTTTTCATCTACATAGATGATATTTTAATAGCAAGATAAAATAAAAGGGAGCATGAATCACTCTTAGAAAAAGTTTTTACATGATTAGAAGAGTTCGGTATAAACATCAATCCCGCAAAATGCATTTTTGGAGTAAATTCTTTAGATTTTTTGAGCCATAAAATTACTAAAGAAGGAATTCTTCCATCTGAAAACAGAATTAAAGTAATTGAAGATTCCCTCCACCTAATTCTATCAGAAAAATTCACCAATTCATAGGAATGGTAAACTATTACCATAGATTCATTCACATCTATCTGAATTGTTAAATCCAATATATATAAATTTAACTAAATTACTTAAAAAACCCAAAAATATTAAAAATTTTAATTGGCCAGAAGATTCCGAAACCAATTTAAAAAAATTAAAGAATCTCTTTCTACCTCCACACTTTTAGTACACCCACTAGACAACGCGAAGTTTATTCTAACAGTCGACGAGTCAGACGTAGCAACAGGGGGAGTTTTAGAACAATACATTGAAAACCATTGGGAACCTTTAGCTTTTTTCTCGAAGAAATTAACTCCAGCCGAAACAAGGTATTCAACCTTTGACAAAGAACTTTTAGCAATCTATTTAGCCATTAAGCACTGCAGACATTTCTTAGAAGGTCGAGATTTCACTATTCTGACCGACCACAAACCATTAACGTCCGTAATCTGGACCAAAACAGAGAGAAGTCGCAGACAAGCCAGACAGTTAGATTTTATAACACAATTCACTTCTGACATCAAACATATTAAAGAAGAATCAAACTTTGTAGCAGATTCATTATCACGAGTATTAATTACTGATGAAAGTGATAAAAATATCTGCGAAATAAATAAAAATAAAATTGACTTAGAAATTATCGCCAAAAACCAAGAAAACGATGAAGAATTAAAAAACTTAATTTCCATTCAAGGAACTATTACAAATTCTAAGTTTAAATTAATATAAACGGAGTTAGAAGTTTCCAAAAACAAGATTTGGTGTGATATGTCGTTAAATACCTCTCGACCATTTATTCCCAAACTTTTAAGACTAGATATTTTCGAGATTATTCATACTCTACCACATCCTGGTATCAAAGCAACTAGAAAATTCATTGCAGCAAGATACTTTTGGCCTAGTATGAATAAGGACGTAAATTTATGGGCAAAATCATGTTTATCATGCCAGAAATCAAAAATTTACAAACATAGTAAATCAGAAATTGTCCAATTCAAGATTCCAAAAGGAAGATTTGAACACATTCACGTGGATATCATCGGCCCATTACCACCTTCAGAAGGATTTACTCACGTATTAACTATTATAGACAGACTCACAAGATGGCCCGAAGCATACCCGATAACGGATACTACAGCTAGTACAATAGTTAAAACAATATACACACAATACATTTCACGATTCGGAATCCCTCTTGAAATAACGACGGATCAAGGCGCTCAATTCGAATCTAAATTATTCGATGAATTTTCAAAATTATTAGGAGCACACAGAGTCCGTTCCACACCTTATCATCCACAATCCAATGGAATGATAGAACGTTTCCATAGGCAACTGAAGTCATCATTAAAGTCGGAAAATTCCCGACATTTTTTTCGAAAAATAGGAAAGCTCTGCATTTTTCCTGAAACGGATTTATCACTAATCAAATTTGTACCAAATTTTCAAACGATTTTTCCCGATTTTCTGGGTTTTCCATAGAAATTTCCGGTTCAAATTTTGATATATTCAATTGTCACGCGACATGAACCTGTGTGCCAAATTTCAGCTCGCTGTGATGACGAAAAGAAAATAGTAAAAAGAAATATATAAATAAATAGACAGACAAATACGCGGACGAGTTAAAGGGAATGGCCTCAAAAAAAGCAGAAAATCTAAATGTTGATCAATGCATACACTTACCTCGTATGTTGATTAGGAATTTGAATATAAAGTCTTCCGTAGAAGCAAAGAGTGCACACCAGATATTAGTGAAATTTAGCATTTAAATACAGTGGTCATGAGAGTTTAGGGGTTTGCCATACTAATGCGCAGATTATCTTGCCTAAAATCGATGAATGCGATAAATATTCTGCGGATTATGTTGTGATCTGCTTATCTGAAATATGGTTACAGCATCGGCAACCAAATGACATCTCTTCTTAGATTATGCTGCGTGCGGGAGAGGTAGCGTTGTAAATTCATAGCTCTATGCTTGTATGCTTCGTTTCGTAATCAAGCTATGCAGTGTCTTGTTGATATAGATTAGATCAGATTACATTATATTGCGGGGCGACTGGCCTTTTCACTGCAGCATCATTGGCATATTGTGTATCGCTTGCATTACAGTTCCTCCAGCAAACCTACTATTCCCAGAAGAAAAGTGTTTTTTTTTTGGAAGAGATTTCTTCGAAGTCGGCAGGCTTTAAGAAGTTTGAGCCCAAAACATGGCATCCACATTGTGCAATGGTCTCGTAATCACACAGGACGTGCTCCGATGTTTCATCCTCTTCGATACATAGCTTACACACATCCTTGTGTGAGATTCCTATCCGATGCATGTGTTTGTTAAGTTTACAGTGTCAGGTTGGGACTCCTGTAGTAATTCTGAGTGTATTCTGAGATATCCCTAAAAGATCTAGGCTCTGCCTGAAATATTGAGGCGTATTTTCATAGGCTGTGATAGATGTTAGCTCTTCGCTTAACGCTATATATTCCTGCTCCTACCCCGGTTTTAGAGCTGTCGATGTACCAGATTAGGGCTTAGTTTGCTAGATTTGTATCTGTTTCTTCCCTATCTGGTATTAATATCTTGTAGGGCAGACGGAGTACGTGCTCAGCAACCATTCTGTCTGGCTTCATATGCAGTATTGAATTTGCTTCAATTATTTTGGTAGACTTTCAGAGTACCCATTAGCCATCTGTCCGGGCTCTGTACATTATTAGTCCAGCCCTGTTTTGAAACAATGTCGCCGCTTCTAGAGCGCTGGTAGGTGCTGTTCGTATGGCACCAGTTACACTAAAAAAGGTCATCCTTTGGAGGTTGTTTAGCTTCTTGGTGTTTATCTTATAAATACATCTATTCCCCCATGCTGCAGCAGCATAGGTGACCATGGATATGATTACGAAATTGTATAGCTAAATTATGATATTTGGCTTGAGCCCCCATGTCGAGCCGTCTAGTTTACTGCAGTTCCATAGCATTAGTGTACCTTTCTGAACTGTCTTATCAATATGTTTATTCCAATTCAGCTTGTCATCAAGAGTTATCCCGAGATATGTAGCTTATTGGGACATTAAGACCTCTTTACTATATAGGAAAGGAGTAGTTATGTTCCTCAATTTCCTTCTTTTGGTAAAGGGCATAATTATTGTTTTGTTGGGATTGATTGATAGTCTTTGTACAGCACACCAGTCTTGAACCCAACTTAGGGCTTCTTGAAGCTTTCTGGAAAGCAAACGCTCATACTTACCTCTGCTAATGATTACAAGGTCATCGGCATAACTTTGAGACTCAATACCTTGGTTGCTTAGTTGAACTAAAAGGTCGTCAACGCAATGTCCAAATATGTATGTAGTGAACAATGAAGGACGGATCCGATTTGCACCATTTTCAAACCTAATTTTGCTGTTTTTTTTTAAAGCCCATATGCAAAATTTCAGCTTTCTAAGTACACGCGTTCTCCAGTTAACGTGAGGACGGGCAGACTGACGGACATGCAAAAATCAAAATAACTTGAAATTTTATGCATGGGTCCAATCCATTTTTGTATGTGTTACAAACGGAATGACAATCTTAATATACCCTTTAGATTTAATCTAGGGTATACAAAAAAAAAATGTTCACGCTCATAAGATATTGCTTTCTGTATGCCCCGATCCGAACCAAAAATTGTAAGAAATTTCATCAAATGAGACAAACTGCTTGTCGGAAAATATTTCAAACTATTCACGAAAAATCAATGTACCAGTTAACAACCAGATGTGAAAAGGCAGATCGCAAAAATTCTATCGAAAATCCGACCGAAAAATTTCTTGGAAGCCCGCAGTGCCTAGATAAGAGTTTTATCTGTTCGGCAACTTTCTGTTTCTGGTGCGAAAGCGAAGTATGAAATTCTTTTCACTTAAATCACGTATCATACACATTTGACAAATCCATCAAATCATCTTGATACTAATCAAGATATTCCTTTAAATTTCTTTATTACAGATATTTTTCACATTTCTACACATCATTAGATAAAGAAACACGGAAAAAACAAAATTAGATTAGATTCTTTGCTGTGATATGGCGCTATTTATTATCGAAGACATTTTATTATCCTCATATTCGCCAAGTTTTGCTTACAGATGGCGGACAGTTTTGTGAGCAGATGATAAAGTTCTATCTACAGTGGCGACTCAGTGAGAAGAGGTAACAACATATTGTGCGCAGCGGTGGGATATCTATATGTATAAAATCAATGCCATCGTGCAATATAATCGTGCTTCTACCATCTGCTTCCGATATTTTATAGCTATTAATATTGGTGCTCGTTTTAGTGATGCTTACGTTCGTGATTGGGAAATGATATATTCCATGATATGTGTTGAAGAACAGATTATTAATTTATGTATACTTATTGCGATATCTTTTTGAGACACATATTGTCACATTATAATCTTGCACTGCAAACCCTTTTTTCAGGGCAGATTTATACATGATAAATCTACTACTACTGCCATAATGGCTAGAGCTGAGTTGAGTTCATCTACATAGATGTTCAGTAAGCTATTTGATTAATTTAATTGCTTACTGTTTTCAGACTCAAAGGCTCCTTAACATTGTTAATTTTAACTTACCTTTGTTTCATCCTGTTATATTTCTGAGGGTATGTAGCCTGACGTCTTTCGATGGAATATTTCAATTGAAATCAAAACACCTCTGGTGTGCCTCAGCGTAACCATCTCAAGCGCTCTTATTAATAATACCAAAATTGCCATTTACTCGTTCACTAATCCACCAATCTTCTACTTTTGATTGTTACCAAAGAATCATCATATAATTTTCTAGAAAGAAGCTTTTTTTTATATTTTTATTATGCTGTGGACGGAATTCATTGATTAGAGAGCACAGAGCTTGAGATTGAGGCGTAAGTTTCTACTCTCGTTTTTCTTTTTAGTATCATAATAACTACATACATGGTAAATAAGATTGGTACCACTTTGCGTTTTGTAAAGAGGTCTGAGGAAGATTGATATGTAGATAAATTTCTTTAAGGCACTTTCACATCAAAAACAAGAACAGAAAAATGTAAACCGAAAAACTCAATTTATTCCACTTTAAAACACGATTTTTGTTCCAATGATTAATAAAATCCAGATAAAGAGGATAAACTAAGAATTTTACTGAGAAAATAGTTATATTTATTTCAGATTTTGAAGAAAAACACAACTTTTATGTTTTATCGGTGGAAAAACTTTTTCGGCGGAAAAATTCGTCCGATAAATCATAAAAGTTGTGTTTTCTTAAAAATTCTAAGATAAATATATTATTTTATTAGTAAAATTATTAGTTTATCCTATTTCCCATGATTTTATTAAGCATTGGAGCAAAAATCTTGTTTTAAAGTGGAATAAATTGAGTTTTTCGGTTTACATTTTTTCGATTCTTGTGTTTGATGTGAAAGTGTCTTTACTCTTAGATCCCTTTGGAAGCTTACTTCTCCTGTTGGGTTTCCTTTTACTCCTTGTATATCAATCTCATTAAGGCCGTTCGACGAAGATTGCTTAGGTTTTCGTAATCTATTGAATCATCCAATTACCGCTATACTTGGACACACTCTTTGGATACATTTGATGTAACCATTCCAGAATAGTTTTCTCTATGGACGTTTTATAGTAGTAATCAATTTCCAACAACCCCTTGTGACATGTAACACTCAGCTTATCCTCGTTCTCTTAGGTTTCATAACATCTTGCAAATTGCTCATAAAAGCACCAATTACGGTATACACGAGCCGATGTCTGCAATATTCCACCTTTTCATAATTCGTATATTATACGGAGTACCTACCTTCAGGTACCCCTCTTCATCAGTAAGTGCGTAG
Source organism: Dioctria linearis (assembly GCA_963930735.1). Taxonomy (NCBI): domain Eukaryota; kingdom Metazoa; phylum Arthropoda; class Insecta; order Diptera; family Asilidae; genus Dioctria; species Dioctria linearis. The sequence continues at coordinate 283,440,465 of OZ005740.1, forward strand.
TCTATACGGTTTGTGGATCAATGAATAAATAAATAAATTACTTCTGACCTTGAATGTTTCCCAAAAAATTTACTTAAAACAACACATTAGAGAGAAAATGACATTAAAATCTCCAGTTTCTATAAAGAATGACAAATTTTTCCTTAAAAAAATATTACCATGAACCTAAGGTGATGGGCAGATACAATTTAGTTGTAGAAAAAATTCACAGAAACAGGAATGTGGTTTGAATTTTATCTGAAAGGTCCCCAGTTTATTTATCAGAAATAAATTAGAAAAACGCCAGCGTCCATATGGAGGATATCCGGGATTATTATTTTTTGATGTTGTTCTGTTTTTGACATATTCATTCTTTTGAAATGTATTGTAAATTGCTTGTCTAAAGATAACAATATTTTTATGGATGTAAAAAGCTAGACAAAAAACGATTGCAAAACCACATTTTCTGGTCAAATATTTTTATGATGTACTCTTTCTTCGATGTACAACGTGGAACTCTATTAATGAGTTTTTCCTGTACGTCCGTTTGACTTTTAAACGAGGAAAAAGGGAGTTTGATTATACGTTATACATTTCTATACATATAATTTGGGAAGTCCTAGAGATTTACTTGTTGTAAGTATTTCTGTTAACGATGCTATGCTGAGGTTTAAATGCAATTTGAATGCATAAATCAGAAATCATGGTAAAAATATTTCATTATAAATGAGTAAATGCAAGTTGATGAGCAGCAAATATACCAACGGCCCTCAGTCTCGTCATAAATAAAATTGGATTGAGCTCCTGTTAGATCGGGCTTCTGTTAAGATATTGTTAAAGTGTGAGTAGCTCTCTTTGAGAGATAGCACTGAAAAATAGCGGATCAGTTGCATTACAATTAAAATAAAACATTATAATAATATTACTTACTTTTATGTGAAGAAAAGCGTCAAATATAATCCAGTCCAGAGTTTTAATCCCAATAAGTTGTTTTTTAATGTTAATTGGATTCCATTAACAATTCAATAACCTCATTTGGACCGTATTCTGTTGGTACAATTTTATCATTTTATATTATTTGATGGCTTAAAATAAAATAATTCCCGAAAATCCTAGTCTTTCCGGGAAATTTAATTTAATTTTATGCATCGTAACATAAAATATTTTCAGTTATGAAGCATAAGATAAAAGATCCTAAGCAGCACATTTGAAAGATATTTCGACACACAGTTTTGATTCAATACTTAAATGTCCAAAGCCTTAAGAATTAAAACTTTATCGGAAATTGTGGAAATGCGCATTCGGTATGTTAAAAATAAACAGTTAATTATGTTTGTCCAGAGTTTTAATTTTATGCAGAAGAGATCATAATACTAGAAATCTGCGATATCCTCCAGATTCCAGCGATTCATTTAAGTTGTCCAACTACAGATTTCCAAAGTTGTTTGGGCTGGATAAAGTTAGAGTTAAAATATTTATCGATAAATTGGAGCTCAGATCAGAAAGATTGAGTTTTGTAAAAGCTTTGCATTTCTACGGACGTGGTTCCTGTCAATTTCATATTTGTCTCACAGCCAAGGGTCTCGGAGGTATCATTAACACTTTCACGGTCGCATGCTTCACGCAAGTTTTTTTCTCAACGAGTTGGCACGTTTTGCCGCCAACCCGACCATCACGGATTTCGATGAAACTTTCACAGGGAATACCAAAATAGCTGACCAATTTTATTTTGGTTTCTCCATAATACGCCCCATCTCCCCGCTAGGGGGTTAGAAATTTATGATTTTCCTGTGAAACGTCATTTTCAAAAAATCTTATCTCGAGAACGGAGCAACTGCTTTTTAAACGACTTGTATCAACTCACTAACCCCTGACTAAATAACTTCGTGCTCGAGCGCCTGAGCGCCTGAGAGTGCTGTTCCTGATGATAGAGTTATTAAACGTGGATGGATTTACATGGGTTTTCTTGATTTAGAATGAGTGAATGGGAGCTTTCCGATGGGATAAAATTTTCTTACGTTTTGGGGGTTTGGGGTGGGGGTAATAACTACCACCTTGGAGTTGTCCAATTTGGGCCGTGTTTGTTATGAGTGGAGATTCGAGAGTAGCGATTTGAGAGTCGAGATTTTTGGTGCAATTTATTTAGAAAAGATATTCACTTAAAAGTTTTTTTAAAATATTTTATTTTCATTCAAACGCCAAATGAAGCTTATTGCTTTATATTTTTTATATAAAAAAAAAATATCGCAGGGCCGAACGACAAAGTGTTTGTTAATAATAGTATTATTTACTATTGAGGACTTCTGGCATTTTTTTTTTATTTTGAAATCTTATCTAATCAAATGCAAAAAATTGTAATGGTGTTCGTCTTCGTATTGGAGATATGAATTTTTAAAGTCACCGTATACCCAAAGTAACTTGTACGAGAGCACTGCACTGAGGGGAATATATTGTTTTTTTCCTACTTGGGAGCTCTAGCACTTTTTTACCCTAGATGAAATCTATAGGGTATACTTAGTTTGTCATTCCGTTTGTAACGCACAGAAATAATGATGGTAGAGCAAAATGGATTGGATAATATTAAATATTTTGATTTGTGCATGTCCGTCTGTCCGTCCGTCCGTCTATCTGGCTGTGTGTCCGCACCATAACACGAGAACGCGTATACCTAGAGAGCTGACATTTTGTACACGGACTTAAAAAAAAAAATTAAGTTCGAAATGAGATAAATTGAACACTGCCTGAGAACGTGTCGACATAGAGGGCTGATATTTTGTACATGCTGTTTCCATAGTAATAGAAAATAATAATAATAATCAAAAATAAACTAAATCGGGCAACTCGTTCTTGATGTTGCCATACAAAATTTAAGTTTTTTACGTATACTGGGAAAACTACCAGGCCTAGACATTTTTATTGTACTAAAAAATTCTTTAGAATATGTAATCCTTAAAATAGGAACCGTTCTAAAACAAACAAAAAAACACTTCAAAAATCAAAGTTGGGTAATCACATACGAAATTTCATACGGTCATAATCATCTTAGATTCGTTAATTATGCCTTATCTATAATGCGTGGTAAAGCGAAGTAGTCAAAATGATATCGTTTGATGAAGAATGCATATAAATACACGAAATATGTAAATAGTGGTTAGCTGGCAAGTCAAACAGCTATTGACCTTCATAAATGTAATTGCTTTCTCGATTTCATTTCAGCATTACATCAAAGAACGAATTTGGTCTCAATAATTTATACCATAGTATAGTAAACTAAGAAATCATTTGGGACAAGTGGAATAATATAAAATATTGGTTTCAAGGCTGAAAGTACAAGTTCCAAATTACAGCTGTTTTGTTCTATATAGTCCCCTATATGGTTCTAAATTATATTGAATACACCTGAGGTATTACTACATTGTTTTTGCTGATTATCTACTACATATAAGCTCGTCCTCATGTCGTCAAATGAATACTTAAAAGAGAAGAGATATTTTTACAAGCATGCATTTTAAAATGCAAGAAAGCAAACGCAAAAAGCCATGTAGTTTTGACGATCTGGTTTTACCATGTTGTACTTTAGGCATTAGAATAGGATCGAGGTTTAATGAAAAGAATTAATTTGAGGGTAAATAGAGGTTGTAATTAACTACCCTTATTTAACCCTTTTAGGTAATTTCCGAATTATAAATTGGATTTCAACAAAAAAATGTTTTTTTAAAACCGAACATTTACATAGAAATATCGATATTGGTATATATCATAATTTGAGATTTACCGAAAAAAGCTAAATTTGGTAGTATTGCAGCACATAAGAGACTATAATTTTTTTTAAATATAAACGGTAATGCATATATGTAGAATGAAATCGGGTCTATATTTTGCCCTCTATTCACACATCTATATAGTTTTTGAATCCGATAATTACTTTCGGAGTTTCACGAAAAAAAGGAAACCAGTCCTTTTTAAAGTGGAAAATGGCCATTTTTGAGTGAAAAAATGGCTTTATTTTAATCTCGTATTTGCAAAGAACCGTTACGACGAAGAAATGCCTCCCAAATAAAAAACGATCACAACAGACCGCTAATGCATATGAAGGAAAGATCGCGCAAAATATGGAAATTGAAGGAAAGGTTGTATATGACCCAAGTGCCAAAATAACTTCTTTTAACGGTAAAAGTGTTCATATGAAGTTAACAGGATCAAAAAAGGATGCCGCCACTCGATCACACACTCTTCCCTCTTTAATTTGATACCCCACACACCCTATTTTGGACCACTCCACGCCAAAGTTTTTTACACCTATCTTTTTCTCCTGAATATCATAACTAAACTAAAAAAACGGCATTCCTCTACGGCCATTCCAATGCACAGTCAAATTTTTTTTATGAATTTTTTAGTCACCGTATGCCGTAAAATAATAAAATACTATTATTTACAACATTCTTTTTCGTTCGATGTTGCTATAGTTCCTTATGAAAAATATGAAGTATTAAGTTTCATTAAGCATTCCAATCATAAAAATCGGTCGCGCCCTTTTCGAGATATGATTTTTTGAAAATGACATTTCATCTTAAAATCGCAAAATTTCAATACCCACGAGTGGAATGAAAGGGTGGGGTGTTGGGGGGCCGGGGGTGGGGCATTGTTGAGCTTTACGAATCTCGTTTACAGCTTTCAACTTGGAATTCATTGCAAAGAATTTCATTAGAGACACAGCGCAAAATTATTTGTCTTCAACTAAACAGGGTCAGTGCGGCTGGGCAAAGCGCACGTAGCACCGCGAAACACACACCCCATAAAATTGTTCTTAGGGTGTAGTTGTCCCTTGCAAGCCTGTGCTCGCCGCTACTATGAGGAACTCCAATTTTATTGTACATATGGAAAAAATCGAATTCTGAAGATTTTTACTTTCTTAATGTGAAGAAGTTTAATTTCATTTTATTTATTTTTTTTCTTTATTGCCTGAACTTTACTTGAATTGTGTCCTTTAATACATATCTACCGTAAATAAAAATTGTAAAACTTCAAACTAGTAAAATTTAAAACTGTTAACTTGACCTACTTTTTTACCATATATAGTACATCATTAACCTTTTTTCACGACTTCAATTAGTGTAGATGGAAAGTTTGAGTTTATGTTGAACTGTTTCCTTGATATAATCGAAGGATTCTTTTTTCATTCTCATATATTGCAGAAACCTATCAGGATCAGTCCCTAAATCTTCATATTGATGGTGAAATTCGCAAAAGTCTAATCGTTTGTTATCTATGGATT
>OZ005740.1:283445918-283557014 GCA_963930735.1 Dioctria linearis
GTAAAACCATAGCTACCTAAAGACATTTTTTAGAACCAAATCAACTTGAAATTTCCAATGAACCGGATCAATATAAAAAAACGCAACTATTGTTATTATCTCGCTATAATTCTCAAACTCTTTTAAGATTGAAAGATGTAATTGCTTTTCATAACACGAAGGTCGTCCAGATATTTAGCTCATCACTCAAACCTAAACACCATTTTTTATTACATTACTGTAGAGTAATCGAAAATTCAGGTCCCATATAGAATTTGTGAACATTTAGATATAAATTTAAGTATAGAGAACTAAAAACATATGTAAAAATATTACTTCCCGAACAAACATTTCTATGAGTTTAGCAACAAAATGCTCAATTAAATTTTCTGAGTTTGTTTTGTCTTTTAAACATGTGTTATGGTATCCAAAGGACAATTATTGAAATTATTTGCTTATTTTACACTTATATTAAACCACTGCAAGGACAATTTAAAATGTTACTTACTGAATTAAAAGTGCTACAGTAGTGGAGTATTCTGTGGTACCACATATAAAAACGGTTATTACGTAACAATTTCTTCTATGGATGAACCAAAATTATACAAAATATTACAAATTTTACTTATTGATAGCAGCTTATTTTTATTTTGCCAAGGATTTGAAAATGTTGGTTATAAAAATCACATATTATGTTTTGTAACAGTAAGACAATTATTAAGTTATATATATATATACACTTATCAATATAAACGAATTAAAAAATCCCACAACTCATTTGTATATGTATGACTCCAAGCAATCCCTTATGATAGTAAAAAAAAATTATTTTAGAATATATTTTATATAGTTATGTTTATGTATGTACATATACATAGATCATATTCCTATAAAAATCATACATGTTACAAGCTCTACTTCTAGTTTTTGATGTATAATAAGTACTTTTCCAATTTTTTTAATTTCTAATCGAAGAACTTTTTAGTTTAAAAGTGTGAATAAATATATGTGTATGAAAAATAATATATTCTTGAAATAATGACGTAGCTTTCTATAAGTATATGTTACCTATTTATTATAAAGGAATTTCTCTTTATGCATACGTAATAACATACTTCATTCAAAGAAAAATGATTTAATAATATTATATCAATTCATTGATACAATGATAATTTTCTTTGTTGAAAGATTTGTTTTAAAATTTACCATTGTATCAAATTCAGAATTTTTTTTTTGTACCAAAGACATTTTGAATTGAATTTGTGATATATTTATATTGTGAAAACGAAACTAATTCCATCAATAATATGAACATTTTCCTTACATCATGGACGTAATCATTGGATGACGAAACTACTACTTTATAATTTTAAAGAAAATGGTTTCATTGTATCGAAGTTTTTTCATTAGTTTGACTGTAGTTATCATTGCGAGAAGTAATTATTTTTCTGGGTGTACTTCATTGGCTAAAACGAATATTTCAATTCAATTTCAATTTCAATTTATTTGATTAAGGCATTGTACAATGAAGATGCGGGATATTATAATTAGTACAAGTTTAAAATTATATACAAAAACAAAAGAAAAACAAAACTTAACGTATCGAAACTCCAAAATATTGAAATAATGAATACATGTGCCAAAAAAAAAGAAATAATTGTACAAGGAGTATGTAACTAAACTTAAAACTGAAATAATAATTGCAATAATAAAGAAGCAATCAATCGAGCTAGATGTGAATATACAATATACTAAGTTAGAAATTAAAGAAAGTAGAGTTAGATTTCATAAATTCAAACAGTAGGTTTTTGAAGCAGTTGAATGTGAGGATCCCCAAAGAATTTCTCAAAGAAATTGGTAAAATGCTCCAAATTCTGACAGCGTGGACGAAGAACTGTCGCTTTGATGTAACACAATTGGACCGAGGAATAATCAATGTTACAGTCCTGGTAGATCTAGCAAATTGTAAGCAGTCGTATAAATAATTAGGAGATTGAAATTTAATGACCTTAGCCAAGAATAAGGTACACCGAAACTTAAGGTAAAGTGAAAAACAGCATCCGAAAATAGGCGAGACGTATCGCTAAACATGATTGTAAACATATCGTACTATTGAATTAAAAGCGATATTAAGTTTATAGAAGGACTCCGAGTCAAGCTGGCAGAAGACCTCGCACCCATAGGTTACTATAGGAATAATTAAAGATCGAGCTAGTAATAAGCGCGTTGAGAGTGGAGTATATGAGGCAGATGACCACAGTGTGCGGAGTCCACCATATACTTTTTGAATTGCGATATCTATATGGTTATTCCACGTAAGGGTTCTATTAAATCTTACACCCAAGTTTCGAGCGGATTGAGCAAAAGCGATAGTGGAACCGTTGAGTTCAACCACGGGAAAGCTATTTAGATCAAGCAATGTTTTATAAATAACTAAGCATTTAGATTTCTCTGGGTTTTATTTAAGTTTGTTCAAAGCTGACCACCTATTTATTGATTCCAAATCCTGATTAATACAAAACACCCCATCCTCAGCCAAACCAATAGGACGACAGACAGTATAATTGTACATCATCGGCATAGAGATTTAAACGAGAATGTTGAGGGCAGCCAAATATATCATTGATGAACATAATTAACAGGATCGGTCCCAATATAGGGCCTTGTGGAACACCCGAATTGACTGCTTTGAATGAGGAGAGCTTTTCAGTGAAAAAGACTGGCTGAAAGCGTCCACATAAATAGACAGAAATCAATCGTACGGCATGTATGCTAAAATTAAAGTTGTTTATCAGTTTTAAGCATAGTATTTCATGATCGACTGAATCGAATGCTTTGGAAAAGTCAAGAAAAACGACCGCCGAAAACATATCATTATCCAAACTTTCTCTAATATCATTTGTAATTTTCAGCAGTGCGGTAATACAATCATGCTTTGCTCTGAAACCAGACTGGCAGCTATGTAAAAGAGAGTTACTTAACAGTAAATTAGTGATTTGTGTACACATGATTTTCTCAATGATTTTAGATAAAAAGGGAAGAATAGAAATTGGACGAAATTCAGACGAACTTTTAGGGATTGGAATTACTTTAGATAATTTGAAATGCGTTAGGGAAACGTGACATCATGAAGCAAGTGTTGACAATATGAGCTAAAGGAGAAAGAAGGTTAGGCAATAATAGACGAACAAATCTGGGACTAATCAAGTCTAAACCAATGGAGCCCGACTTTAAATTTTTAAAAGCTTCCAATACGTCTATTTCAGAAACTCTTTGGAATGAAAAGATCGCATGCGATTGAGATGATGACAATGAAGAAAATGTCAAGTTCTATCCTGTGGAGACACCAATACGTCTATTTCAGAAACTCTTTGGAATGAAAAGATCGCATGCGATTGAGATGATGACAATGAAGAAAATGTCAAGTTGTATCCTGTGGAGACAGGAGGTTGATCCGATAAAAAGATGTCATTTAGGGTATCTGTATCAACTTCGAAGTTTGTACGTTTAGTTGATTTTACACCCAAAAATTTAATATTTTGCCAAAGCTGCTTATTGGGAAGGTCGGTGCGTAGTATCGATCTTTTTTGAGATGTAAATGGAATTTGTCACACGGTTGGGGAGAATCCGATATTCCTCCCAAAAATTTGAGGAGCGAAATCGCTTCCACATAAGGAAAGCTCTGTTATGAGTATGAATCAAATCAAGGAATCTATGTGGAAACTAAGGACACTGACAGTTAACCACTCTTTAAGTTATAAGAGGAACATGCCTTTCATGTAAGTCATCACACAAAAACGTCACCTTCTCATCCACATTAGTTTTAGATTATACACTATTCCATGGGATAGAATGTGCCTCATCCGACAACGCCTGGAGATCATCGATGAGATATTACTACATGTAGAAAAATCTTGAAGTTTTTCTCCTCCTATTTTTTTTGCTACATAATCTACGCCTCACACATGTAAAAATTATTTAAACTCGAATTGTGTCACTTTTCGTGATTGAAGGCGAAGGCTTTACATATTTTAAAAAAAAATTCGCACATAAAACGAAAATTGAAAAATTAGAGTATCAAAGCAAATGTTGTGTCTTCTTCTAGAATAATGTACGTCCTCATAGAGAAATTCTCTTCGTGTTCAAGAAAATATACAATTTGTCTTCCCCTCGATGACTTACGTAATAGTTCTCTCCAAGTATCCACATTAATTTTTATAATTAAATATTCTTAATTTATGTAATTGAAGAGCCAAGTAAAGTAAAATTCAAAAATTTAATTATTATTTCATAAACCCCCCATTTTATACAAAACGTGACTAAATATTATACAACAAGAATATTACAAAGATTTATATATTCCGTTAGAATTATTAGAAAAGTCTTGTTCTCCTACACCAGTGATGAACATGTTGGATAAGTGCACATTTCTATAAAAATCATAAAATCAAAAATCTTGGTTATGTCTGGTTTTGGGCTCTTTGATTGCTCTCACATCTCTCTGTGTTTATTAAATTGAATAATTATATCTTAATATTTGCCAAGCATATCAAGTGAACTGAACAAACAAATGTTGAGAGCTTGTTTTCCATTTTCTATTCCCCATGAATGGGAATATCGATTCCGTATCAGTTCTCTTATTTCAAAAACAAGAACTGCCCTGCCAATAAAATATGCACATAACAAAGTAATATCATTCAAGGCCCTCGCAAATTTATTCAATTCGCCTGTCATAAGTTTTGCCCATCACGATTTTTTCAGGAGAATTTTTCGTTCTTGTATCCTTATGATTTTATCTTTAAAACCTATCACAGCCAAACATTTGGCCGGGGGAGCTGAATCTGATGAGGTATTCCAGGCACAGGCAGACGAAACGTTATTTATGTACCAACACATTGGCTTTAAAGATTCTATACACACGGGGACTTCTAAGGTAAATCGAAAGACTTAAAAAACATAAGGAAGTCGATGGCTTCAGCATAAATTTGAAAAGGCCATAGTTGTTTAACAAGAACATTGTGATGCAGGAGAACATTTATTGACATTTTATTAAATGGCAAGGAGTTTTACGTTCGGTTACGTTACTGAGAATGGGATTGATAGAAGCGTATTTTGGGATACAAAAAACAATTGAAATTATAAAAATCTGAAATATGTGTCAAATTGACTTTTGAAATGAACCCTAAAACATATTTCTTTCACTAATGTGAGGTAAATTTTCTGTGGTTTTGACTCACGGTTTGTGATGGAATCTCTTCAAGATTGACTTTTATGATCTCCAAATAAATTTGTGTTGAAATTTACTTTAAAAATTCTGTAGACTATGGTAATTTATTTTTAATTTTCATGATGTGTCAGAAAAACTGGATAAAAAGGGTTTGAAGTCTTACTCACTACAGCAAAACTTTTCACATAGTGCTCTTATCAAATCCTATTACCTAGCTCCAGATTGACATCTAGGGTTGAATTAGCTGACTTCATTATTAAAAGTGTGTTGGGAAATACTCTAAAGCATTTATGCCTTTCTTCGTAAATTCTTGATGAGGCATCTCAGATTTTTCAAGATGGAGGGTAATTAAATGGGACATATTTGGAGCACGGATAGTCAGCGGTGTTTTTGTGTGTACTGTATTCCAATCTTTTGGGCTATATACCTTTCAAATTTTGCACACCATAATATCATTTCTATATTTGGATTTGATTTTGCAGCTTAAGTTTCTTAATTGTAATTTAGCAAAATCTATAATGAGAGGTGCAGAGATACATAAATTAGCTAATTCACCATTTCAGGGTATAACCAATATAGGTCAAACCAAAGTTTTATTTGGTTTATCCTGGCTATACATGCTCACAGACAGCTACCGAAATATTTTAGAAAAAAGTCTAAATATAATATGTTACTTCAGAGAGTCATGTATAGGTGAACAGTGTATATTGCAATGGAAAGCCTGGGCTACAAGCTATTAAATAAAAACAGATGCACTAACTTAACTTGTGCAGTTACCTTTTCGAGTTAAAAAGGAAACATTCGCGTGGCATGGGAGAGGAGATTTTCTCTCTACAATGAGGATTTGCTTTGCTCAATACCCAGAACGCTTTGTAAAATATTATAAACAACATATGGCTGGGATATGCTGAAATTTTATTATGCATCAATAAATTGTTTTTCAACATCCCTTAAACATCTTTATAGCCATTTAAATATATTTTTTAGCCCTGATGGATGCCCGCATGTAATTTTGGTCAGGGATTGTGATCTTGATTTTTGAAGTGATTTTTCGCATTTAGAACGGTTCGTCGGACAGTAAAAATTATTAAAACCAATTTTTCAGTACAACGAAAACATCTAGTACTGATCGTTTTTACAGTATATGTAAAAAACCTTAATTTTTATATGGCAACACCAAGTAGGGGTTGCTCAATTGAATTCATTTATGAAGCTTTATTTACTATTACTATGAGAACACTGTGTCCGAAATTTCAGCCCTCTACGCCTACGCGTTGTCATACAGTGTTCAAATATATAGTAGAAAACGAAATTTTTATATGGCAATCCTACGTAGGAGTTACCCGATTTGTCCCAATTTCAAAGTTCAATTAGTTTTTTTCTAATAACAGCGTGTGCGAAATTTCAGCTCTCTAAGTGAATACATTCTCGAGTTATCGTGAGGACGGGCAAACAGACGGACGGACGGACAGACAGACATGCAAATATCAAAATTACTTTTAATATTATACGTAGGTGTTTTGCTCTAACATCGTTATTTCGATGTGTTTCAAACGGAATGACAAACTTAGTATACCTTATAGATTCCATCTAGGGTATAAAAATAGCTTTCAAATGAGATATTGTTCCTGACACGTAATGTATTATGTAGCATCTCTAGGTCATACTCAAATATGTCCGGAATGTGAAGAACCTTATTAATTAGCTTATCTCAAGGAATTGGAATGTGAAGTACCATGTATAGTTGCTGCTAATAATGCTTTCAGTACACACTCAGAAAATATTTTCAAACCCTTTGATGAGAGGTCATTAGAAGGTTTTCTGCTCTTTCAGAGAATACAAACATGATTTGTGTCCATCCTGATAATACGTCATATAACAATCGGAAGATATTAGTAAGCAGAAATATCTACTAAAGAAGATAGATGTATATAGAGGAAGTCACTTCAAAAACTCTTCCTTTCAGTTCCCCCTGTTACAACCACTACATTGGCCGAGGACTGGATCGTGAATTTTCGTTCCGTGAGCGATAGTATATAGTAACGGGTATCCCGGTATTTTCTCGAAACCACCTATTAAAACAATCGATGAACTTGCGCTCGCGGCTGCGGATGCTAATGGGTCGGAATGAAAATTGTTTGATACCAGCGAATTAACGTTGGCGTTTTCAGTCGAAGTTTGGACTGCACATTACGCCGATATGGCAAAAATAACGAAATTTACAAAGGAGGACTATGAAGAACTGATTTTTTTTTTAGTATAGTCGCATTCTCCCTTCGGCAATATAAAATTAAAAGCTCAAAGGACGATTCTTCTCTTCTTTTCTGAAATATTTCATTTCCGAAATTTCTTTTATTAAAAATAACAATAAATAACAGATCCTCTTCATCTACATATCTACATATTAATCATACAGAAAAAAAGTTCAATTTTAAAACGCGTTCTACTATTAAAAGTTTAGTTGTATCAACTAGAAATTTCACACACGACTGAAATATCATTTCTTTGGAAACCACATGGAATGGCGTTGAACGGTAAGGCATTTATGCTGGCGTACTTGCGTTGCACTTTTGCGTCATCAGGATCTCTTGGAAACCGTAGCTTTAGGCTGCATTCACACCGGTCGGTCGTTTTAATCATACTATCAAGATTTATTAGAGCTGGTGATTAAATAATTTTGTTTTACCGGTGTGAATGGAAAGAGGGATATCGTTGAAATTTATGTGGCGCTTTGTTTGAATCATGTCTTAGGCATGATTAAAGCGTCCGGTGTGAATTCAGCCTTAGAATGCAAGACCAGAAATTTGATGTATGCTCGTTTAATTGTATTACGAGTTGGAGTTTTCTATGAGGACACGAAGGATAGCAAGACGAACAAGTAGCGGCTTCCATTGTCGAAACGGTGGATCTGTTGTGGTTTCATAATAATTACTGGGAATGGCGAGAAGTATGTTCAACCATCCGCACGCCTAATTGACGGAATCCCGATTAAGTAATTAATCATCTCGTCTAACCGAATCTAGATAACCCATTCAAAAATCAGTCTCGCACTGGACGAAGGCGCCAGAGACAGACAGCTCACACAAAAATGTGCAGCTCTTCAAAGAAGATAATAATAATTGCTTGAATCAGAACCACTATGTGGAATATACAAAGGTATAGACTCCGGCCCTAAGCCCCATTTCTCTCATTTTTAAAAAAAATGTCCCGTCCAGAGAATTATAACATAATTTATTAGCAGCGTAGAAAGTATTGATAGATTCACCTAAAAAAAAAACGAGATTAAAATTCAATAAAAACCAACACAAATTTCAATTTTCAATATTTTATTAGCAATCATTACTAGCGAAATTAGGCTAGATACATACATACACAGGTACTTGCCTGAAAGAATTATTTTTTTTATGTGGGGTGGTTGTTTTGGATTTTAATAATTTTATTATTGAATTTGAGATTAAAAATACAAAAACAAAAGAACGAAAAACTGCAATTATAAAAGATGTCATTTGACGATCTAAGGACCAATGTACTCTGCTCCACGAGTTAAAAGTTTTAGCTGACGGAGATACTATATCTTCCCAACGTACCTAAACTTATGGTACCCATTCACTTACAGTCCGCCTCCAGGCCGTGGACTGAAGATCAGAGGCCTGCCGGATGATTTCCACCATACACTTACATGCCACTTACATATCCAGCAGCGATGCCAGATGTGAAGTAATTTCTTCATTTTGGAGTATTTTTAACATTGACAAGTATTGAAGTATTTTAAATATTTTTCTCTATATTAATGAAGTATTTTAGTTTACTTTAATTTTTCATCGCTGCTGTTTTATTTTAATTCGTTGTCTTGAAAGTTGGCAAAATTTCTCTGAATTCCACAAAAGTTGCAATTTAATGAACACTCTCAAATCAGAAGAAAGTTGTAATTTAATGAACGCATGAAAGTATCAAATGAAGCTTACTTCACTATTGGACTATTGATGCAACAAAAAAATTTCACGTGAAAGTACAAGTAAACAGCATTCTAAAAGTATGGAATATTTTGTCATAAGAAGTATGTAAGTCCTCTATGAAATATAGGTTATTATAACAGAGTTTTGATAATTATTTTGGAAGAAACTATAAATGCCAGGAAGCGTAAGGCCGAACCATCAAGAGAGGATTTTTTTTCTGTGGATGCAAGAATCAAGGATACAACTAATAATCAATCTGTAAGAAATATTTGAAGTTTTAAAGCGCATTATTGGAAAAATTCATTTATTTATTTATTTTTAGAATGAAAATGTTGCTAAACTGCGACGACGAAAATTTTGGTCATGTTGGTTACACAATGAAGATTTTAAACCTGGGCTTTGTCAATATAAGAATCCAACTAAAACAGATTTTATGGCATTTTGTAAAGTTTGCTCTGTGTCGTTTCGAGCAATAAATGGGAAACAAGATTTGTATCTGCACGCAGAAGGTAAGAAGCATAAAGCCAATATGCTCGCAGTGCAACAACCAACAGTAAAACAAGCCTTTGAATCATGTACAAAGCTGAAGGAGAAATTGATGACTGTGGAACTAAAATTAACAGCATTTTGTGTAGAGCACAACTTGCCCTTAAGAACTATGGATCACTTAATACAGCTTCAAAAAAGTTTGTTCCCTGACTGTGACATTGCCAAAAATTTAAGCTGTGGTAGAACAAAAACAACAGCAGTCATAAAGTATGTTACAGGAGCTCAACAGTTTCAGGATATATGTAAATATTTAAAAGATAGATTTTTTGCCATATCTGTTGATGAATCAACAGATATTTCAACTGAAAAATTACTGAGCATAGTGGTACGTTTTTGTAGCGATAATTTTCAAATTCTAGACTATTTTTTTCTCTTGTAAAGGTAGAAAAAGCAGATGGTATATCATTGTACTCTGCTGTATTTAATATTTTCAAAGAAAACAATATAGATTATAAAAACAATCTTGTCGGATTGGCGGCCGATGGCGCCAGTGTCATGAGCGGTTCTCAACATTCTGTTGCAGTTTTGCTTCAAAAAGATTGCCCACATCTTATAATATTTAAATGCAAAAAGCTTCCTTCTTCTTTGGAAACTGTTTTACGCGATATTTACAGCTGGAACAGGACCAGTGTATGAAACGGCACCGAATTTCTTCAAACTTTGCATACTACTCCCGTTTTACTCACAAATATGAAAACAAAATTGTGCGGAAAGTTATAGTTTCTGAGATAATCGACTTTAAAATTCCCGAACTTTGTACTGCAATTCACAACACAATTCGACATTCTCACATTTAATTAACTCTTCTTCTTCTTTTTAGTATTAAAAAGAGGCAGTGGTAGGTATGTATATACTAACCTTCCAAGCATTTGGGTTACCAGCATTGCGTTTTTTTATTCATTACGAATATTCAATTGATGTGTAGTAACAGCATTTATTTAGAATGGAATAGAAAAACTTTTATTAAAGAAGCACACACACACACACATACACACGCACAGGCATGCTGGCAGGGGCACACACACACATGAAAAAACGCAATGCTGGTAACCCAAATATTCAGAAGGTATGTATTTCATTCTTGTTTCTACTTAAAAGAAGAAGAAGAGTATGTGTACACGCACCAATAAGTTGAATTGCCTTCTTGCTGCTACATAAAAGAAGAAGAAGAGTAAATTAGTTGTGAATTGCAGTGAATTTCAGTACAAAGTTTGGGAATTTTAAAGTCGATTATCTCAGAAACTATAACTTTCCGCACAATTTTGTTTTCATATTTGCTATTTGTGAGTAAAAAGGGAGTAGTGTGCAAAGGTTGAAGAAAATCGGTGCCGTTTCATACACTGGTCTTAAGCCTTACAGCTTTATACAGAACAGTCCAAAGAGGATGGGGCAATTTGAAAAGATACAAAGTATTTTAGAAATTAAACCCAAACGGATTCTTCACCCATGCCAATCTAGGTGGCTTTCTCTCGAAGCAGTTGTTTTGAGAACTCTTGAACTTTTTGAATGCTTACAATTATTTTTTAATTTTGCATCTAATATTGACAAAATCAGTAAAGCCGAAAATATTTTGATAACTTTAAATGCCCAAAAACAGAGCTTTATTTGAAATTTCTCAGTTTTGTTTTACCTATAATTAATAATCTAAATAAGCTATTCCAGTCAGAAAGCCCTAAAATTTATAAGCTGTATTCGGAAATGAAAACATTGCTTTTAACAATCTTAGAATGCTTTATTAATAAAAAAAATTTACAAGATGTGAAGATCGGCCTTTAAATGAAATATACTTAGGAGCAGCTGTTTCCTTACATTTAACTATGCAGAAAGAAACAATTGCAAAAGAAATAATTTTAGACTTTAAAAGGCATTGCTTACAATTGTATGTACAATTTGTTTCAGAAATATTGAAAAGATGCTACAATGTATAACATTTGTTGATCCGGTGAATGTTATTTCTAGAAAAACTGAAACTATTGCAAAATTTACCATATTATTTCCTCATTTGGACCTTGTTAATTCGCTGCAGGAACTAGATAATGAATGGCGCGAAATTAAAAATCTAGGATTTGATGAAATATTTGAAGAAAACAAATAGAAAATATTAATGCTGAATACTTTTGGAAAAATATATTTTTTTTGAAGCAAGGCAACGATACCAAAGCATTTCCTCTAACGGAGAAACACGTAATGTATATACTTACGTTACCAAATTCATCTGCAACAAATGAAAGAATTTTTTCAGAAATTAATTTAAATAAAGCTAAAATTAGAAACAAATTAGAATGCGATACTCTCGCCGGTTTGCTGTACACTAAAGATTTACTTAAAAAAAACGATGCGCAGTGCTATAGCTTTGTTCCTAATAGGAACTTATTTGCAAAATTTAACAGCAAAAATATGTATACTACAGAGATCTCACCATTATGTGGTGAAAATATGATCAGTTAAGCAATTTCCGGTGAATTTTGAATGGGATCACTATAAAATTACTCCCGAAAAATCTTTAATTTTTTTATTTTGTAAAAAATGGTTTTCGTTAATAAATAAAATACAAAAATCAACCAACTTCTTATTCGTTGTATTTATGAATTTTAGTTTTTAACAAAGATTCTTCAAATGAAGTATTTTATGTTGTAAAAGTGAAGTATTTAATCAATTATTGTCTGGCAACTCTGATGTCCAGGCTTGCAGTCCAACGAAACTGATAAGTAACTGATAGTATGTGTTGCTGTATCGTCGTCAGTGGCCGTCGTCTCGAATTTTAGTTTCCGTAAATATTTTACCAGCAATCGAGCATACAAAAATTTAAAAAATGGCCAAAAAGGAGGATTTTATTACCGGCTTTATTAATATTTCGTAAGAATAAGGCGTTATGGTAAATCAAATCAAAATCCAGTAATAATTTTTCAAACCATTATAAATGCATTGACATGTCTCCGGTAGAATGGTTTCCAAAACGTGCGTCGTCATGAATTTTGAATCTTCCAAGCTATGTCCAGTGCCTAGAAATTTCAAGGGCGATAAGTCTCTCTTCTGCGGTTATAGCACGTCTTAATCTAGTATTATTTTTATATCCTGGTTGAAATCGTAGGGGTTGTCAGTCTGTTTGTAACGCGTAGAGATAATTCTGCTAGAACAAAATGGATTGAACACCCATCCATAATATGAAATTTTTTTTTGATTTTTGCATGTCCGTCTGTCTATTCATCTGCGCACACAATAACTCCAGAACGCGTGTACTTAGAGAGTAGAAATTTCGCAAATTGGTTTTATAAAAAAAAAGTAAATTTAAGTTCGAACATGGAACAAAAAACAAAATTGTGGGGTTTCCATACAAAAATTTCGTTTTTCACTATATTTTTGGTCACTTCCTAATAACGCACCAACGTAGAGAGCTGAAAGTTAATACACGGCGTTCTTTTTATAAAAATAGTTAGAAACAATTGGGCAACCGCTTCTTGGTGTTGCATATAAAAATTTAGGGTTTTTACGTATATTGTGAACATGGTCACTCCTAGACGTAGAGTAGTACTGAAAACTTCTTCAGAATAAAAAATTCTATGGAATTTGTTATAATAATTTTTACTCTCCGAAAAGACACTTCAAAAATCAAAGCTGCACAGATCGGTGACCGTCCATTCGAAATGACATACGGCCGGGCATTTATCTAAGCGGGGTTAAACCAATTCTAGCTTTTTTACTTGTTTTTAATGTAAGGTTAAACCAACTTCAGCTTTTTTACTTGTTTTTAATGTAAGGTTAAACCAACTTCAGTAAAATTTGAGAGCACCGTTCATCCATACGAATATAATTCTTCAAATCATTCGTGTTACTGCTTCTTAACCTTTTCTTATGCGAATATTTCTCGCATTCCAAGAGCCAATTTTTCACCCAAAATCTTTTTCTAATTTTCTCAGTTTTCTTTATTAATAAAAACAATATAATATACAAAAAACACAACTTTTTTCTTTGTCAGGCGAATTGATAGTTTGTGGCGAAATTGCAGTTTGCCTGCAGGCCGCGGCCTGACAGACATGGCCTGCAGGTATGGATTGTCAGTTAAAATGAATAATATATATATATATGTGGTTTACATCAGTTCTCATCTTCAGTCCACGGCATGCAGGCGGACTGTAAGTAAATGGGTACAATTAGAGCCTATCAAGGCACATCCCGCTGAGTGAATTGGTTTCACCATCATGTGATGATGCAACGATTATTGATTTTTCTAAAGAAGTAAAGTATTATTTAGAGATGTTAGTAGAATTATAGAATATATATACATAGAGATCTTTTTGTTTTGACCAAATTTTGAAAATTCAAACACATTATTAATTATGAATTTATGTATTTTGATATTCAGAAATTTGCTGCGCGGCATACTGATTTATTTGCAGGTATACTGGAACTCTTCAGAAGTCCTTCATGGAGGAACAGGTATAATTGATTTGTGAGTTAGGGTAATTTGTTTGCTCAGTCTGGGATTTTCCACCTGATATCGCATTCGATTTAGTACATACTATGACTATCACTGCATACTATCACTGACGATATATAGTGTTAGTATCAGTGAACTGCTAATATAGGATAAGGTCGTTTTGGAATTTTTCGTGGTAATTCTGATGTTTAAAGTAGCGTAGTCACAGATTCGATGGAATCCTTAGGATCATTAAAAAACATTTAGGGTAAGTCATATAGCACTACTGTGGTGGAAATATGTTGAATATGTAATTAATCTCTGCACGAGTGATATTTGTACTAACTAAATGAAGTGTGACTTGCCGGACTTGGCAATTTGCATATGAATTAAATAAATTGAGTTTATAACGTAATGGCTCCGTAAATATTTTCAATTCTTCCCTCACTCTCCTGGAGCCCTCTTGAGATGAAGGTTGTTTAGGTCTACTACTCAGACACTTTCAGATCATCATACGGTCATTGATAATTTTTTACCGCAATGTCGCATGGTGTACGGCAATGAAGAGGACAGTACATCTGTGCCTCACAGGAGTAAAGGTAAGTGTAAGTGTCCCTTTTGGCCAGGATTTTGTGCTTGACTTTATGACTTTATGTGCAGGCATGATTTTTTTTGTATATGGGCTGTGACAGCGGCAGGTTTTGGGTACTAACTCTAACGCACTACCCGATGTGCTAGTGTGCCTCCCTGTGTCAACGCTGAACTCATGCTGTCAGAATGGATTTCACGTCCAAAGTTACTCACTTCCATGCTACCATACCATGTGTATAGTTGTAGTAGATGTGGTAATACCTCATGTGTATTCAGCATAATTTAGAACCATGTAGGGGAATTTAGAACAAACAAGCTGTAAGCTGGAACTTGAACTTTCAGTCTAAATAAAAATAGTGTGAGATCTGTGCTCAAGCTAACGGGGGGTGCCGGTTGTGAAAGATAACTCAACCTTTAATAATTCAAATATAAAAATTTTTTTCAATATATTGCTTACAAACTATTATCACAAATTCAATTTTCTTAACCTACTACTATAATATATATTCCAAATAAAAATTCAACACTTATACTATCCCAAGCTAAATTAATTTCAATGATAAATCCAATAAAATTCATAACTAGAAAAAAAAATATTGCCACAGAGATTTGCTCCCCTTATTTCTGAAAGAGAGAGAAAAATTCACTATTAATACAATAGAAGTTTTGTGCTACACGTATAAGCACGGTAGCAGTAATGAAAAAATAATTATAATTCGGCAGAAGTAAATTTCTGCAACAAGAGTAGCTTCCTGCTTGGATAGTAATAAGTAGGAGTAAACTCCTAATGAGATGTCTGATAGTGATTAATGCAGAAGTAAACTTCTGCAGTAGGAGTAAATTCCTACTCAGGTGGGAGATGAAAAATAAGCAGAATTAAATTTCTGCAGTAGGAGTAAATTCCTACTTAGGTGTGGGATGGAATTGGCAGAATTAAATTCCTGCAGTAGGAGTAAATTCCTACTTAGGTGTGGGATGGAATTAGCAGAATTAAATTCCTCCAGTAGGAGTAAATTCCTACTTAGGTGTGGGATGGAATTAGCAGAATTAAATTCCTGCAGTAGGAGTAAATTCCTACTTAGGTGTGGGATGGAATTAGCAGAATTAAATTTCTGCAGTAGGAGTAAATTCCTACTTAGGTGTGGAATGACACAAGATTTGGTTTGGATAATTTGGAAAATCAGAGTAAATTCTGATGTTTTCAGATCAAATTCTGAATTGGGAATGGGTGATTCTGCTGCAGCTCGTCGCCTTTTTATAGCCGCAGCGAACCGCTACGTTTTGGCTTCATGATGGGTTGCCTTGGCAACGCTCGTTTTCAAGGTTTGTTAAACTTTGGCGGCGGCGGCGTCACACATTGACGTCATTGTGGGACCATTAACGTTGCACTGAACTCTGACTGCGGCGAAGGCGAGAACATATGATGATAAGTTGACATTTTTGATATGTCAATGTGTAAATATACTGCGGTAGGAGCTTTTTGGTAAGTTTGTTATATTTATTCTATTTATTAGTTATTTATAAGAGTTTTTGTTTATTTTCAGGTGAAAAAATAGTGGGGAATTTTTAGGACGGCGTTGGATTGAAGGGAGGAAGTTCCCTATCCTCAGATAAGTAGTTTTTGTTTAAATTATTGTAAGATAAGATTCTTTGTGTTTTGTTTTTTTTATCTTTTTAGGTATATATCTGGGGATGAACCAAGGACTCATCGCGGGATTATATATGTGGACTGAACAAAAAGAGATTACTCTTTAGGATTTTTATCGGGTTAAACTTATATTTTTTCAAGAAGGTAAATATTTGGATTATCCGGCATATAGCAAAAGCTAAAAAATGTTTTTAATTTGTTACTTCATCACACAACCCATTAAATTTTTGGTGACAAGTTTCCAGTCTTGGTTTGACTCATCAACAGGTCGCAAATAGTGAAATTGAGTGACTTGAAAAACAAATGTAAATTTTTTCATTTATTTTCATTATTCTATTTTTTTATTTCAAACTTGTCACCAAAAATTTAATGAGTTGTGTGATGAAATAACAAATAAGAACATTTTTAGCTTTTGCTATATATCGGAGAATCCAAATAAATTCCTTCTTGAGCAAATTTCAGTCTAAAAACAAAAAAGTTTTTTTATTAATCGCTTTGTCTCACTACCCTGTATACAATATTTTACTATACTATAGTATAAAGTATTGAGACCAAATACTTCGTTTGATGTAATCCCATAATAAAATCAAAAAGTGATTACATATATTATGAATGACAGGTTGTTCTGCCCAATGAGAACGCTCAAGAAAAACATGTAAGTAAGGATGGGGAGTGTAAATAAGAACGCCAATGAATACTTAAAGTTAGTGGCTTATTTCACAATACATCACAGTTACTACATTATTCCAAATTCAAAGGGAAATATAGTTCAAAGATTACACATTCACTAACAGCCGAAAACGAGAACGGCAACGAGAACATGTAGCTGAACTACGATGACAAGAGCGACGGCCATTTTTTGGTGACTGACTGGCTTTTCCGAACTATCTACCGACCGCATCAGAAGTATCATTTTTTTGTAAAACATACCAACCAAGTTTCTTTCGCAATAAATTTTGTTAAATTCAAGTATTTTTTTTTAAATAATCTCTTCCTCACACTACGGACTGGAAATCAAAGGGTCAAAATGTTAATTCTTATGTACAAGGATACACTACTTGGGCTATAAAATCTCAAACGGAAAAATTCAGCCCTCTCAAGAAAAGATAAATGCTGTAAAAAAGTTTCCACTTCCAATAAGTATCAAAGCTGTGCAAAGCTTTACTGGCCTCACTGGGTATTTTCGTAAGTTTAAACCATGATACTCACAAATTGCAAAGCCATTGACCGATATGATGCGTGGAAGGAAGCAATTCTGCTGGAGTTCCGAAGAAAACGAATCCTTTGAGAAACTTAAGTATCATCTTACAACCTGACCAGTCCTAATAATATACCAGCCTGGAGCTGAGACCGAACTATATACGGACGCCTCAAAATACCGCCTCGGCGCTATTTTACTACAACGGAGCAGTGCCGATATGATGTTTCACCCGGTTTACTATTTCAGCAGGAAAACAACACCATGTCAAGAACGGTATTGTGGCTATGAACTAGAGGTTCTCGCTATTGTGCTAGCTTTAAAGAAACTCAGAGTATACCTTTTGGGGATAGAATTTAAAATTGTCACCGACTGCGCAGCTTTCAAAGCCACTATGAAGAAAAGGAATTAGCTTCTAGGATAGCAGGTTGGACGCTTCTTTTAGAAGATTTTCATTATATCCTGGAACACCGAAGCGGCACCCAAATGAAATATTCCGATGCACTAAGCCGAAACCCTGTAGTCATGAGTATACAATCTGAATACATCTGTGCTATGCAGGCAGCACAGTGTAACGATGAAAAGCTATGAGCAATTCTGAAGATTCTACAAAAAGAGATATATGACGATTATTTCGAGAAAGGAGGTATACTTTATAAGTCCAATAAGGATGGAGAAAAATTATTCTGCGTCCAAAGGTCTATGCAATCAGATGTGATACGACGGGTTCACGAACAAGGGCACTTTGATTCAAGGAAAGTGGAGGATATTCTAAAAAAAGAGTTTTACATTCCTCATCTAAGAGAAAATCCGGATCGGTGCAGACAAAATTGTATCCAGTGTATACTAGCAGAACGGAAGAGTGATAAACAGGAAGGATTTCTCCATCTAATCCCGAAATAGCAACCGCTCCTAGGACCACTTGCTGCGACGAAGAAACAATATCGATATATATTCGCCGTTACAGATTCCTTTACGAAGTTTGTTTGGTTGTACCCATGCAAGTCAACGGGAACTGAGGAAGCAATACAGAAGCTGGAGACTAAGAAAATAGTTTTCGGAAATCCGAAGCGTATAGTATGTGATCGCGCAGCGACGTAAACATCGAACCTGTTCAAAGAATACTGCGAAAAGGAAAAGATTCAGCGAACAAGTATTACAACTGTAGTCGCACGAAGTAACGGACAAGTTGAGAGGATCAACCGAATCCTGATTCCAATGCTCGCGAAGCTTTCCATCAGTAATCCAGAATCGTGGTATAAACAAGTGGGCAAAGTACATAGCTTCCTAAACTCATCATGGCAAATCGTTCCTTAAGTTCGATTTGTCGTGAAAATCACAATATGTATGTACGAACGTATCACAAAAAAGCTTTCGCGATAAGAAATGCGCACCGCGAAATTACATTATATGTATACGCGCGCCGCAATTTCAATCGAGGGGACGGTCGCTGATGTTTATAAAAACATCACATTTCATTTTTTCAAGCCACCGTCCAACGAAAAATATTCTGGAATTGTTTAATCAAGTCCAGAATAAATGAAATGCTACTATGCATTTTCTACCTGAACAAGTGCTCTTGATCGCGACGAAAGTGATCAAGAGCCGAGTTTTGATTTAAATATTATACGCGGCGGTTCGGCAGTCGGATTTTAAAAAGGAATTCGAGTTGAATAAAAAAAAAATTTGATGAACGGTGGTTGGCGGTCGAGTTTTTAGAAAGAAGAAGAAATTTTAATAAAAATTGAAAGCCTGTTCCTATAATATAGTTGAATTACTTGCAATTAAACGCACACAATTCGGTTCTAATCTTAACATTTTTCCCAAGTTTTTAGGTCCTTACCAGGTAATGAAGGGTATCGGGCATGAGCGGTATGAAGTATCTAAGGTGGGATAGCATGAGGGTCCAAGGTATACCACCACTTGTGACGAATTTATGAAGAAGTGGAGTTACCAAACTGACGACGACACTGAAAGTGATGATGAATTTGATGAAGACGAAACTTACCCTGATGAAGACGAAACTTGCCCTGATGAAGACGAAACTTTCTCTGATGAAGAGGAAACTTTTCCTGATGAAGACGAAAACTATCCCGGATGAGAACGAAACTATTTCCGAATGAAGACGACAGCCCTTCTTAATGATGACGTAGATTTTCATAACGACGATAAGTGTTCCTGGCGACGAATTCCAACAACGCCCAGTCAGTAATCAACCACATTGAATAACCCTATACCAACGACGAGAACTTCGAGGAAGGCTTCCTCTGCGATGACAGCCATAACAAAGGAGTGTGATATTCGAGACGACTATCTTGCTGGATGGCCGAGTTGTGGGATCGTACGAACGAACTCCATAACAAGCCTGGCAGCACCAATCCATTCGACCAATTTAACTAAAGCCGAGAACGAGAACGGCAACGAGAACATGTAGCTGAACGACGATGACGAGAACGACGGCCATTTTTTTGGTGAATGACTGGCTATTCCGAACTAACTAATCTCTTCCCCAATCTCAGATGTATATAAACATTATTACTAATTTAGATTAGATATGTATTAAATCATTACTCACAAATATACTCACCAATCTAAAATGTGGAATGGACTGTGTGGCGTTGGTAAATAGAGAGTTAGTGATTACCTTGTTCTAGTCGAGACCCAAAGCAAAGTTGTAATTTGATTAGTAGAAATCTTGTTCTAGTCGTTCTCCGGAACAAGATACTTTACTTCAGTCGAGACCCAAAGCAAAATTGTAATAGTAGTGTTTATTCTAGTCGGTACCCAGAATAACTGTCTTTTTCTCAGTCGATACCCGAGATAAAGTTATTGAGTTAATAATTCTATGTTGTTACCACCAGCCAAGTCGATTTCAGATGATGCGCAATCTATAATAGCTGGATGCGAAAAGAGAAAGATTCATTTTGGCATGCGACTTATATTTCCTCTGAATTGCGCACGACACTAACAAATTTTTTTAACATTGCAGAAAAATCCATTGAACTTAGCAGCTGTGCATAGGTCAGTAGAGTACATTGACCCTAGCAGCTCTGCAAAGCAACTGGAATTTTTAGTATTTTTGTTGCCGTTCCTGATTTTGCCTAGCTAAAGTTATTATGATTATAATTATACAATAGATACCTATTACAATATTGCTAATTTGCTACTTTAGAGGATACATTTAACTGTCCAGATGACTTAATCTAATTCCATTTGATTTGCATAATGTTATCGAAGACAAGTTACTTTTCTCTCATTGTATTGTGTCCCGGATTTGTTTATGTGGAATGTAGCCATGATGTGTCGATTGTTATCTCCCTAAAAACTGCCTTATCGATGTGCTTGTAAGTAGTATACATAGTTTCGTTCCCTACCTATTTTCAATAATTAGAAATACTTGGAATGAGGATCTTAAACGATTTTACTTTCAGGATGCTATTTAATGTTGGTTTCAACACAGGTCAACAGCTCTTTAATTTGGCAGTTTAGAGCTACTTAGAAATTTCGCGTATTTTTGCGTTTTGAATACGTCGCTTTAGAATGCATTGTAGAGGAGGAATTAATTGCTTTTCACATATCCGAAAATATTAGATTCATGATATTACAGCGAAATCCTTAGGCCTGTTTAGAAATATTACAAGATTTTATCGTTTAAAATTGTTAGTTCTTATTATAATATTCATTCATAAAAGCCCTTTATGAGTTTTCGCAACATCGAGACCCACATACGTAGGTACATATATATAGTTAAACTGCTTGCTTGCAACCATTAAGATAGGTAGATTCACCCCATTTCATCAACATCCTTAAATCCCTTTTCCAGATTAAATTTATAAATATGTTCACAAGAATTTCATATTCTTGTTGAGGCTTTTACCCATTCATCTTCCCAATAGCAAAATGAGACTATCGAAAATACCATTTATATAATATATGGGCATTGAATAGAAATATACTCGTGTTACAAATATACACCATTCAGGTTCCATCCAATATATCTAGTTACTTGTAAATATATAAGCTACATATATGTGTTTAGATAATATGCAAAGTATTGGACCTACGCACATGCATTATATATTTTTGTGTTTATTTTTTTATGAAAATATTAAATTCAAAAAGGACAGTACCCTATTTAAATGCAAGGATCAGTTTTCCAATATGTTTCTGAATTCTCCAGACAAGTATCCTTTTACATTTCTCTTCCGAATTTATCCCTTTAAAATTGAATTAACAAATTCACACACAATGTCCAGAACAATCCCAAAACTAGCATGGGCTCATAATAATGTCAACTTTCATTTAGCTAATAGTCATGTTGGTTGGTAAATATTTTCGGTAACTTAATAAATCTTATTAATGTGACAAGCTCCGGAAATTTACTAAATAATTTTCCACATGTTTCTTGTATAACATTTGGCCTTTTCAGAACTGCTTATTACCTTGATCATATTAAAACAATGCATTTTCAACCTGTTTGTAAATTTCCTGAATTTCCTCGCAATTATTAATTTTGCGAATCAAAATTTTTATCGTACTAAAAACGCAGACACAATGCAGGACCAGTGTTATGTTTGAAGTTTTTTTTATGACTTATTGCAAAAGTTTTGCTGATATCTTCCACATTAGTCGGTCCATCAAATTACCCACAATTTTTTTATTTTATTATTAGGCTGCTTATGCTTCATGCAATTCACGTATTTCTCAACAAAAATGGCTTAATTGCTTTTCAAAGTATTCGCAACGGTGATCGATACACTTTTGCATCCGTTTGAGCCAATCGGGAAAACGATTTTTTGAGACGCCTCCAAAGCAGCTTCTTCGAGCGTCGAAAATCGTTGTCCACCTAGTTTATTTTTGATGTACGGGAAGAAAAAGAAATCGTTAGGTGATGTGTTAGAGTTCGCATTGTCGTGGTGAAGAATGATTCGACAACGTTTGTTTGTTTTCCTCAATTCACCGAACACTTCTGGCAAACAAATGATGGTGTACCATTCAGAATTGACTGCTCTTTTTTGCTGCAACGGTACTGTTGCCATATGACCTGTTAGTGCAGAAAAGCAAGCAAAAATTTGATTCGCAGTGCTTCGACCGCGAACAACTTTTGTTAGATTTGCTTTAACTGCGAAGACCCATGCAGTCGATTGCTGCTTCGTTTCGGACTCCTACGCATACATCTATAATTCATCACCTGTCGCGATTTTATAAACGTCTTTTTCGCTGCTAATTGTTCATGCCATATCTTATATACGCTGGTGGAACTAATGTGTAAGGTGGCCTCAATCTCACAATGTCACATGACGGTCTTGCATTATTGATTTTTGGACAGCATTCATGTTTTATGGCACAACAACCGATTTGGGATGACCTTTACCAAATTCATCGGTGAGCGAACGGCGGCCACGATTGAATTCGTTAAACTAGCATTTCACAGTGGCGAAGGATGGGGCTTCATCTCCGTAAGTGGAAGTAAGTTGATCGATGCAGTCTTGTCTTGAGAATCCACGTCGAAAATCATAATAACTCATCGCACGAAACGTGAACATTTTCGTGTTAATTCCATTTTTTTACCAAGTTGAATTTAAAGAACAATTTATTGTTAGTCAAAAGGTTCTGAGAACGTTTATGCTAAAAAATGTCAAACTTTACGAATATGACAGTGGTTTGCATCGGCAAACACTAATGTTGCCAAGGCTCACAATATAAATAGTGATCTACGTATGTAGAGGACAATTTCAACGATCCGTATGATGAGTTCGATAATCTTTTACGCAGGTATGGTACGAGACGAGTAGTAATCGGTGTTGTAGCATAGCTAATTATTAGTAACCGGCATCGTAATCCAGTAATCCAGTTTATTGAAGTGAAGGCAAGAAATTGAAACAGTATATTTATTTAAAAAATGGGATTAGGAGCAAGGAATTAAATTTAACCGCTTTAAACTGTATCAAGCTCGTTAACTTTTTCCTTTGGGATTGATAATAAAAAAAACACAGAGGATAGATTTCGTTAAATTAAACACAATTTTCACTATAGTGAACAATCGTATATAGTATGTATTCACAAAACTATGTATGTACACTTTTATATAATAATCTTTATTACAAAATTTGGTTCCTATTCAGAGTAAACCAACACAATACACAAATATATATATGAGCTTTAACTATATTCAAGCTTTCTTAATTAGTTGCGAACGAATTCATATCGGTCTTAAGACTGAATTCTGATTTCTTTAATTCTAAGATTCTCATAATTAAAACTGCTTACCTAATCATTGTTCCCACGTTAAGTTTTGATAAGCTTTTTATTAATTTGTCTTTTTCTGTTTGTTTTGCAGGTTAGTCTGGTAATGTGGGAAAATGTGGAAAATATGGGGGAATGGATTAGGTTCGTTTAGGAATTTTATTTATGTCGAGACTGTCTAGAATTGTAATTGAATATCCTGTATTCCTGCATTAAGGTGACGTAACGGAACTCGATCGCGGATTTTCATTCACCATCCGTCATTGCAAATATTATTATCGGGATAACAGGATGTTTTATGTATGTAACTCCATTTCCAAACTTATTTGGGCTTAACAATATTTGTCGTTTGTCGCAAGGATATCCTGTGATGATAATATTTATCCCGTTGGATATTGCTTATACCACTTGCCATGTATTGCTGATTAGAACAGAAATAAATGAATTTTAAGCTGGAATACTATACATATCTCACTTTGACTGAGAAAAATCAGGAAGGATTTTTTTTATATTCCACCAGCACCAAAATTTTGCTAAGGAAAAAGGTTATTTGAAATATTCGTAGATCCATCCTATGGAAACACACTGCTGGGCACCGCTGGCAAATCTGTATTCCGAATTGTCCGTAAAATCGCAGTGAAAACAATGAGGTTAAGTTTTGTATAAATTATTTATCTTGGCTTGTGACTATTTTCGTTGTTTTCTATACAATAATTGAAACAAGACTGGCTTATAAACTAACATTGTTGTACTTTTCGATTATTATGCCTACTTACTAATACATATAAACTACCTGTTCACGTTGCATAGGGCAGATTTTTGGGAACAGTACGAATTTTGAAGCATCGCTAACAATCAAATCAATAGAGCGGTCCAACATATTAAAAGTATTTCCTATTAAAGTGTCCTGCGTCGCCACAATCCTTATATTTTCTTAACAAATCATAATCGAGCAAAATTGCAGTATCGCAGGCCTTAACATAAACGATTACTAAATAAGTCATGTCAATATCGACGGTAATTAGATAAGGATACGGATAACGCATAAGGATCATTTGATAAGTTTTAAAGGAGAAATATAAACGCATATAATGAAATGTATCGTCACAGTAATCACTCTTGCTATTTTCTAGAGTGGGTATTTAGTTCAGTGTTACCATTAGAACAAAATTATTGCCATTGATTAATAATTACACTGTGCTACAGTGAAAATATACTTTTTATGAGATTTAGTGCAGGTCTAGTGAATGTCACAGAAGTGGTATTGTTCTATTTTGAGCATGAATTTATTAATGAAATAATTGTAATCAAATATTTGCAATCCAATCCACTGAATTGTAAATTGTTAGTACTAAAATTAAAGAGTCAAATTTGCCTCCACCACTGTCGATGAAGTTCACTAACACAGATATGAAAATTTATAATGTACCTTTAGTTAAGGCAGCACAATTGAGTTGTATATAGCAAATTTGTAGTAGGCTAGTCGAGAAGGAAATCTTTACTTGTACACTTTTCATCAGTGCGGACGCTGGCAACAGCAGCAATAAATATTATATTAGAACTTTCAACAAGTGCTCACTTTCTTTTGTATTTCCAGTACCTTTTCACTGTCATCAATCTCATACAATAAGAATTCCCTACGAAAGTACAAGAAAATGCTACGTCCTGGATTTTAAAAGGCCGATCACGCCCAAGGAGTTTGCATATCAATTATTTACATGGTCCTTCGAGCCGGATTCTTCAATCAACTTGGAAAAATGGATAAGTACAATTTTATTTTACATAATTACATTCATAATCAATAATCGCAAAATTGATAATATATTCACTACAAAACATAAGTGCTGCTCTGAACGGTATATCACGCCTTATATATATTCATTTGGCAAAGCAAAATAAAAAAAATTTCTTAGCCACTTAGTGAAAATTCATAAAAACCCTTTAGTGGAATTTTTGCGGTGATTGCAATCTAAGCTGATGCAATTGAACAGTTAAAACCAATGTAGTGAATGAACTCTTATCAATAATCTACTTAAATTTGAACATTACATAGAGGCATACATAACCAGCGCGAAAAGTTTAGTTGTATCAAAATTACTGCGAAGATTATTCTGGGGTTATGTACTGCATACATACCTACATGCACGCTGAGATCTCAACTACTACTTTATGATTTGATCGGTAATTTGTATAGAACCAATTCGAACAGTTATATCCAGTAAAGTGACTTAACTCTTAACAATATTATTCATCAAGAAATTTAGACTGTACATACAGTTTGTTTTATTTGTGGTGGATCTATTAAAGACCTTGTAAAATCGCAGTAAGTTTGTATTTGATTTGATTTATTGAATAATAATTAGTAGTAGATATAAAAAACATGTCACACGTATTGTATCTATTTATTGATTAAATGTATTTTGGGTCTTTCAAACATACGGCAAATAATGATTCATATTGGCTGAAGCATATTACTATATACCGTCGTCTCCGTAAGATTTTCTCAGAGTTTGAGATAATACTATTTATATTGTGACGGTGAAAACGATTCGTTTTCGTTTTTTTTTTAAATAAATATGATTGAGCAAAGTGTGGTAGTGCAAAAACGCGGAGGAATTAAAGGTACGCTTACACGAGTAAAAAGATACGCTGAAGCTATTCAAGAAAATATTGTTATAGAAGACCTAACGGCACGTTTGGAGAAAATCGAAGAAGCCTGGGTAGAATTTCAGGAAATACAAGACAGCTTACTTCTATTTCCCGGACAAACATCCGAGCTGGAGGAGTTTGAAGCTAAATATTTCGATGCTTACGCGAGCAATCAGAGAGCGAACGTCAATTCAAAATCCAACTTCAGAAAATATATCAGCCA
This sequence comes from Dioctria linearis, assembly GCA_963930735.1. Lineage (NCBI taxonomy): Eukaryota > Metazoa > Arthropoda > Insecta > Diptera > Asilidae > Dioctria > Dioctria linearis. The sequence continues at coordinate 283,472,602 of OZ005740.1, forward strand.
ATTTAAATGGAAGCATTAATATGATCTCAGCAATCCTTTTCCGAAAATCTCTATCGAACACAACCAAATTAAAGCAACCCAATCGTTTTACGTCTTCTTAGAATGAATATCCCAAATTTTTCGGGAGATTACAAGAAATGACCGGCATTCCAAGATTTTTTTGAAACATTAGTAGATAAAAATGTATCTCTAAATGGCTGTCAAAAATTACAGTACATCAAGAGGCTACTGAAACGTGAAGCGTCTGGGATCATAAGACATCTAACAGTCACAGAGGCAAACTATGTCGAAGCATGGGCAAGGCTTAAGGCGCGGTTCAACAAAAAGATCAATATCACTACCTAAATGATCACGGTATTTATGGGTCAAGCAGCGATAAATCAGCCATCAGCAAAAAACTTGTGAAAACTTTATGATTCCTATGATGAAGTAATTACAAGACTGAAGGCATTGGGAGCGGATGCTCAAACTAGAGACCCTTGGTTAATTTTCCTTGGTTTGTGGAAGCTAGACATTGAAACGAAACAGCTGTGGTTTAAGCAAAGTTCAGAGCAGGACTTCCCAAGCTTTGAAGATTTGTTAAACTTCCTGAGCAAGCATTGTGATGCTTTGGAAACTTGTTCCAGCGTTACTAGAAAGGTGAATCCAACAAAGGTCATGCACGCTACCTCTGCTATAAAGCGGTCAATCTGTTTGGTATGTAAAGATAACCATGCATTGTATTCATGTCCGCAATTAAAGAATAAAGCTTACAGTAACCGCAAGTAGTTTGTGACATCTAATTCGCTTTGTTTTAATTGTTTGCAGTCAGATCACTCTGTGCATACTTGTCGATCGAAACATCGTTGCTTTCATTGTAAAAGGATGCACCATTCACTACTACATGAACCTAGAAGGTTTCAACCACAATAATCATATCCTTCAGATAACTTCACAAGTTTAATTACTGGCAACACTTCCACAGCTTTAACTCTTTGTTTAAATCCCAGTTCTGCTGGCTCTGCTTTAACCAATATGCAACTGAATTCCTCAATCAGCCCGGCTTCTCCCAAATCGACTCTTCCTTATATCGGGATCATAAATTTTATTCATCTCTGAATCATGTGTGGAGAGGTTGGCCCTTAAAAGAAAGCATTCTCGTCTAGCTATCAGTGGACTCGGAGCTATTAAGACAGGCTGTACTAGAGGACAGGTCGTCGTCAGCATATCAACCCGATTCAACAATGATCATACTCTTATTGTTGACGCATTCATTATGTCTAACCTTACTTCGCCGATTCCATTAAGTTCATATCATGTTGATAACTGGGAATACCATTGATAGCATCATTGGTGCAGACAAATTCTTGCAAGTCATTAAGGAGGGTAAAATTATTGGACCCAACAATCAGTCTCTAGCCCAACAAACTATTTTTGGTTGGGTTCTCTGCGCCAGCTGCCCACATTCAATCCTTTCAGCTCTCAACCTGCATTTTAAGTGGAGTTTAGTTACCATAAAGTCATAGCATAACTACAGTGTTCACTAGTAGCCTTGACTTGACTCAGAGAGAAGTGTGTCGAGATTAACTGTAACGGAAGTCTTCGTTATTTCTTAATTATCTGGAGGTAGCGAGTTGATGTTGATGTATGGTTGTAGTGCAATTAGACTACACTGTGTAATCGTGAGGTAGTAGTATTAGTAGTAGTAGTAGAAGTCCGAACGTGCGTGAGAGTCATAACACAGTTGTGAGTACAAAAATAGGCTCAAGAGGTCTTGCTTATGATGGTATTGCGAGTATCGCTACCAGCTGTATAACAGCAGGTTAGGAGGATCTTGATGGAGTGATTATGATGAGTATCATACTGCTATCTTTTTTTCAAATGATACACTTAAAAGGTAAACTATGGCATTTAATCTGGTCAAGCTAAGTGGAACACTTCTACCGTGGCGGTAGATCTAATTAACTTCGATAACCAGGTACACATTATCGTGGATTTCGGTCAATATTCTTCGACTACGAGCAGTTAAGAGAAACGTTACTAGCATTGATGTTTGAGAACAGCTACCACAATTGCAAAGGATGAAAAGGAACAACGACACTGACGTCGGCTGGTCCAGTTTGATTACCAACTTCTATCGTCGTATAAGCTTACACCGTTGTCGGGTATTTCTGGCTTCTTTAGATATTCTCCACTGATATCAGTTAACTGCAGCGTTGTGGGCTGTGTACGTTCGACAAGCCTGTAACACCGTTAGCTGCGATGTTGAATAAGCACACCAGGAATCCAGTCTGTTCTAAATGGAAGAATCTAGAAAGAAAAATAAGCAGAGGGCAGCTATTGGAGCGGGCATAAACATAACTCTCCTGGCATATAGAGTAAGGTTGAAAGTCTCGTGTTGCTGGCTTTGAATCCTTATACTTTTAGTAAATTTTAATTTAGCAAAATTAGATACAACCTTATAATATTTATATATTTAACATCTCACGCCCAAGGAGTTGGGATAGTTCAAGTTAAGCCACCCATCAATTATATCTCACGCCCAAGGAGTTAGGATAGTTCAAGTTAAGCCACCCATCATATATATACATGTATTGGAGAATTTTCTTATACACCCCCAAAATCTCAACTTAGATAAAAAAAAAGTTGTTGGGTAGGTCTATGTACATAATAATTTATAACTCCGCCATTTTTTATTCGATGTAGAATTTCTTTGTAGTATGTAAAAGATGAGAGATAAGCCTTTGTAATCATATATTCCTTATTTCGTTACGATGAAAAGTCACAAAACTACAGTAGAAAACATTTCGGAGCTTAGCATTTTACAGATTTTTTAAATTTTGAAAACAATTTGATGGTATGTTTTACCACAGACTCTATAACTTATAAGTTATAGAGTCTGTGGTTTTACTCTACAATATATTGTTGTTTTTTATATTTTACTCTTTCCACCCAAAACAAAAAATTAAATGGATTGTATGATGAAATAATAAATAAGAATTTTTCCGCTTTTACAAATAAGTTCCAGACAGTAGGCAGTTATCTTTTGGAACTGAGCTTTTTCAGACATTTTCGTTGGATATGCTTAAGAGGAGTCAGTAGTCAGCAAAAGTTTCAGTTGAGATACTAGCAGCGAGCCTGTAGCCAATAAAATTTACTATACGTAGGTTTGTATCTTCAAAATGAGAAAATTTATATCTAATTAGCTACAGACCACATTAGAGACATCTAGCGTAAAAGGCAGAAACCCAACATGCGACAAAATTATACAATTTAAGACGAAAAATGAATATTTGCAGTTCAAATGAATTGAAAATTTTTAACGAGACTTAACTCTTCTAATTTTTTTTTGCACATAATTGTTAAATATACTATTTTGCTTTGTATTTTAACAACTTTCAATGAAATATTGCAATTAAAAATGAAAAACCTAGACGTTGCTAGATCTAGGCTTTATCTTTCTAAAACAGTCACAATATAAAGAAATATGAGCACCATTAACCGGAATTTGATTTCAAAATCTTCATTTTTTACTATTTTTTACAAGTTTCCAAGCTATATCTCTATTCCTAATATAAATTGCCAAGTGGGTTTTTTTTAAATGCTTTCAATTTGTTTAAATTTATATTACCTGACATCATGCGAAAAATTTACAAATATTATATTGCCAGCTATTTCTATTCTATATGAGGAGGCCATTTCCTAAACTCTCCTTTTATCCGTTCTAATACTTTTGAGATAAAGGCCAAAGTGTTATAACTACCAAAATACGCACAGTAATCTTATGAAGTTATATTCATTTTTATATATGTACATGCATTAGTTGTAAAAATGCAAGCTTCAAAATAAACGTAGTAGCTCCCATTCGCATTAAATAACGAAAAATTTTCTGGATAAGGCGAGATTTGGAAAATTACTCTGGATAAGACTGGTTTTGGAACAGCAAGTACTGAAATTGGCGAGTTTTTGACTTCTTTTGTGAAAAAAATAAAGTATAAGTAGAATTTAATAAAAGAAACACATATGAACTATAACAGAATTTCACGCACTTTACACTATAAACAGTTTCTGGATTATCCTCATAAGGAGCGTGTGAACAACAAGAAATGTTAGCCTCTTCTGTAGTAGGGTCTTCAGTGATAGATGTTCTCAAATCTTTTGTAAAATTCCAAATCAGACAGATCTGTCCAATTTTCGTCAAAGTATTTTTTAAGTGTCCGCAGTCTTTGAGTTTTGCTTGCTTAGTGGGAACTCCGATTTTAATTGTCTCCTGGCTCATTCTAATGTTAGACTTACCCATCCTCGATAACGATTTAAAAACAGAGAAATCGCATCTCTAGTTTATTTCGCCTTTCACAATTATTCCTCCTTTCGTTGTCCTCTTAATGAACTGTCGCGCTTGGTGCTAATTTAAAATGCCATTGTGCGGGTGGCTTTGTATTTCGCGAGACACATTCACTCCAATTTCTTATCATAACGTCATTTTTCAATCTAAAAACCGTACCATAATCTTTGAAAATTTCAATATAACAATGAGATAGTGTCAAGTTTCCTCACTTGTTTTTCGATTCTTCCAAAGACACGATCCGGCGGAATGTACGAATGCTCAGGAATAGGAAATATCAATTGAATTTCTTTTTTATTTCTAGGTTATTCAGGCCGAAGCCAAGAAGACAGCATTCCAACCGTTTTCGAATTCTTGTTTTGCCCTCCACATGCGTCTATGCGTCTGCATATAGCTTGATAACATGAAATTGTGCCAAATCTGTATTACTGACACGATGATGAACACAAAATGAAATTTCATTTGACGATTTGTAAAATTCATTTTCAATCCAGGTATAAATGAAAACATTAATGTTCTTAACAGATGGTAAAATTGAACAGATGACGTTGTCTACTATAATATGCGGCCTGATCTGGAATCTTGGGGACAATCATGTTTTTTGGTAGCCAAAGGACTGCTTTAATACTCCTTTCTTTGATTTCCTTAAAGATTCGTAAAACGCTTGCGTATTTCAGTTTCTTAACTCTAACATTAAATAATTTTTATTTTTTTGGTTGATCATATGTTCTCTTAATTGTTTTCCAAAGTTCTACACATTTTAAGTAGATATGTGTTGAAGGCATTTCAAAACTTATATTGTATTCATTCACAGAATTTTTTCTGACTTATTCAAATTTTACCCTCATATCTCTGAAATTAAACATTTTCTACATGTTGCTTAGGTCACTTGCTAAATACTACCTCAAAGTCTTTGATATGCAACAATGCGATTATATTGGCATAAATGTTATCACTGCGATTCTCTCTACCAAATAAATTTTGCTTTTGGTACGACCTCCTCTATTTTCTTTTGGAGTAACGCCTTTGATCATTTTGGCTATGCCTTTTACTCGAAATCTTGAAACATTTCAAATACTCAAGAATGCTTTTTAACAAATATGAACGATAGCAATTCGACTGCTCTGTAAAAGCGGCGTAAATACTGAATGGAGACAGTTTTCCTTGAACTTCCTGGTTTTACTTGTCGGTTTCGCTTTGGAGTTGCAGCAGAAGTATGCTTCAAAAGAAACACATCTTGCGAAATTTTATCTTTATTGGCATAAAAAGGTTGATGCATCCTTCTTATATCCTGCAAGGTGAGTTGGTTGCTTTTAAATGTCGATCCTTCCTTTTGAATTTTGCAGTCTGCTGGTAGCTTTGGGAATCCCTTTGAACAGTACTTTGGGAGGAAATAATTTGCATGCCAACAAATTTAAATCTAAGCAAAATAGCAAACCTTAAATTTTTTCTTTGTATTGCATCCTTTTCCTGCCTTGGTTTTTTTTAACTCAGAAATCAAACTATTTACTACTTCCATTCTTTTAAAAATAAAGTCGTCCAGATCATCCAGATCATTTGCATGCCAAACCGCAACTGCAGTAAATAAACCATTTTTCTTATTGTACTCCAAGAAAATTGGAAATAACGAATTTCTCGGAGAAGAAGAGTTGTGGAACAGTCACTTAGGTGGATAAGGCAAGTTTTGGAAAAGTTGCTATATTTAAGTTACTATTTGAGAGGGAAAACGTGAGTTTTGAAGCTTGGATGTGATTCCAAATGATGCAAGGCAGCACCGAAAGGAGAGTTTAACCAATGTTTTTTTTAAATGGATAAGGAGAGTTTTTGAAATGGCCTCCTCATATATTTATTTGGAAAATTTACTAAACTATGGTGAATTTCGTATAGATCTTCGTATTCGAAGTTCAGCGGAATACGGTAACTATTCAAATCAAACAGAGAAAACTGTAAGAAAAGTCCTCCCATGTTCATGTAAGCATTTTCAGTAGTGTTAGCGATATATATGTCAATGGACCATTTATGCCCTAACTACTTCTCAGGTAATTCGAAAATGTCACTTTGGGCCACACTTGTGAGATTAGAAATTTTCTTATTTTATAGATAATTCAGTCGGTTAAGTCAGAAGGGAACATAAAGAGCGTATTATTTAGTTTGAAAACGTGAATATGTAACGATCCCCAAAGACATTTGTCAATTTGTTCTGTACGTATGTGGTGGTGGTGAATATGAAAAGTCGTCTCATTTGTGTTAAATGTCGAATAGTTATAACTGGTAATACTGCGAATATCCATTTTCAGGAATTACCCATTAAAATAAGCTTGGTCCTATTGTGTCGTCTACATAGTAACTGGATCGTTAGAGAACTTAAATTGGAGAAGTTGAAGGATAAAAAATAAATCCCTGCACCACATCATTACACCACCATATTATAAAATTAGTTAAGGTTTTTTTGCACTGTACTACCCCATGGTACTGTTAATTTTTTTTAAATTGTCTAGTAAGTTTGCTCAAATTTAGATCGTTTTTTTTAACATAGTTATTGAAGAGTAATAATTAGTAACTATAAGATTAATTAAAGTTCGGCAGAGCCACTTAGCCACATACTTCAATTAATAAACCCTTCTACCGAATGCTACTCTTTGCCCGGATATATAATTGTTTGGGAAAAATTAAGGTACCGTCCAGAATTCTTTCAGAGAGCTTTAAAGTTCTATTAGCGATTAAAATTGCAAAGGAGAATAAGAAATCATAGTAATATTTAAAGTGTTATAAGAAATTAAAAATGCAAAGGAGGAATGAATTCACAGTAACATTTAAAATGCTATTAGAAAGTAAAATTGCAAAGGAGGGAATGAAAGGCAAAAAAAAAGATGAATAAATCACGTTAATAGTAATTATTTATAATTACATCCAAAAGACCTTCAAAAGTTAGGCTCAGTAAACGAACGCATTCATGTACTAAAGGCAAAAGACCGTATTTTTTTTGCGGGCAGTTGCACTAAAGTACCACCCAAACCAAAAGTTTGATCTTGGAATATAGGTCGAGGCAAGTACGAGGCCGTATTCCGGTCTCTTGTGCGATGCTTGAGAGAGTGAGCGGTATTACAATTTCGAGTGTGTATAACGAAAATAAAATTTTAAGGAATTGAAAGAAAAAAATCAATGAATAAGAAGGCTTGAAATCATAAGGAAAAGTCGAAGTGAAAGAAATTTTGGACGCCCGTTTTAAGAATCCCGGAAAAGAGCTAGTTGAGTAGAAAAATCTTTTTGTTTTGGGTTTTGGATATATTAGTACATAGTAATAAATTTTCTAAATAAATTGTGAAGTGTGGCTGACTGGTATCGCGTACAACTAAATTTGATTAGGGTGTCCCCCTGAATAAAATTTTGTTTAATAAAAAATTTAATTTATATGGATTAAACTAGCGGTCTTTTCATATCCGTTTGCGCAACAGGTGCTTCAGAAATCCGGTTTCGTGATTTGTCCGTGTGCGTACTTGGGAGTACGTAGCATAATTTTGGCGCCCAACATGGGGCCTGTTAAAAAGGTTAAAAGGGACAAAACTTTGCAATTAATTCATCTAAAATTGTGTCATTAAAATCTAAAGCACTTGTTAAACACCTTTCGTTTCGTTAGTGGCGATCGCACATAGCAGTTTTGTACGAATACACACATAATCAGGGCGATGTAATTTTTTGATAATGTGGTTCAGTAGATCGAAATTAAAGTAATCCAATTTTTTTTTGTCGAAAGTTAAAAAGGCCAAGGACATCAGAACATCTAAAAAAAAAATATATCCTATATATATAAATAGTCAAAAAATATCACAAGAAGGCAATCGCAAATCAGCACTCAGTAGCATTGATTTTTACCTTCCTGCCGATAATTAGCGGTACATTTTGAACGCTTAGTTAAACAAAAAAAAAAAAAAATTTTGCTCTTGGCATCGATTTTTGAGTACATATACATATTCTGCAGCTGATTTGTGACGTTGTAATTTTTTTTTGTGCTCACTTAACCAGTGTATTGTGATCTAAATCGGCAATAGGCCTGGCTAGATCGCTATAATTGTAGGAATTTTCGTACGTGAATTAATTGCCAGTCAGTCAGTAGTGTTTGTTCTTGTGTTGTGAAGTGTTTCCTTTTAGTAATCACATCTCTTCTTCCTCCAAGTATAGTATGATGTAGGTAATACGTATACAGTTTAATGAAATTTTAAAAATTATCTTATTTTGGTAGCAAGTTATCGGCAAATTTAAGGAAAAGAATTGAGTGGTGAATTACATCGTTATTTTATTGAGTGAACATTTAGTTGTACTTCGTAGTGGCGCAGAGTTAAGTTATCATTCTCTAATTGCTTATAAACCGGAGAACTCTTTTGCTGCTGATGCATTTCCCGAATACTACTGAGGGAGAAACAAGGATTAATTTTAATTATGTATTGGGCGGATGTCAAATGGTATTCGCTATTCCTTTGAAGGATCGAATCTGCCAGATTTCTAAACCAATCAGGTTGCCCTTTTTGAATATGTCATTGTACTGGAGGATGGACTTTTGAAGATTGTGTTTGCAACAAGTACGCGTGTGAGTAATAGGCTAAGTCTGCTAACATTTTTTTTTAAATTTTGGGGTAGATACGAGTGTGCGAAACAAAACTCATTTTTTTTTTTGCAATGTTTGTTCAGTTCCTTTTTGGTAATATTATTTATAACTCCGATACGCTACTGAGTTCACGTATCTAACGTTTGTGAAGTGAATTAAAGCCGCATCTTTGTAGCATATGAATTACCGCCGGTACTTTATAAATTTATTCATATAAGTGCTACATCACTTCAACAGAATTACGCCGTTAGATATATTTTTCGTTGTGTTTGATTATTGTTGGTGGTGATTCCTCTTTCATATATTCAATATAATATAGTTAAGTAATACACAATAGCAAGAAAAGAGTTTAAATGAAATGAATTTTTACTGTAGTAGAATTTAGAAACTATTTCGGATTGAATATCACCGAGGACTCAACAGAAATAATACCTAAGCGAAACGAAAAGGGCTTGCGTAAGAAAGTTATCGTTGTTTTGAGAATATCTGGGAATCCAACTACATCATCTTAAGTGCAAGTAACTATAAGACGCGAATACAGTATCTATACAATATCTACCTGCTGGGCCCCACGTTGGGCGCCAAAATTATGCTACGTACTCCCAAGTACGCGCAAGCTGGCTCATTAGATGGGGAGGTTCTTTTGTGTTGAGCGCCACGTGATCTTTCTTCTCACGGACAAATCACAAAACCGGATTTCTGAAGCACCTGTTGCGCAAACGGATATGAAAAGACCGCTAGTTTAATCCATATAAATTAAATTTTTTATTAAACAAAATTTTATTCAGGGGGACACCCTAATCAAATTTAGTTGTACGCGATACCAGTCACCCACACTTCACAATTTATTTAGAAAATTTATTACTATGTACTAATATATCCAAAACCCAAAACAAAAAGATTTTTCTACTCAACTAGCTCTTTTCCGGGATTCTTAAAACGGGCGTCCAAAATTTCTTTCACTTCGACTTTTCCTTATGATTTTAAGCCTTCTTATTCATTTATTTTTTTCTTTCAATTCCTTAAAATTTTATTTTCGTTATACACACTCGAAATTGTAATACCGCTCACTCTCTCAATCATCGCACAAGAGACCGGAATACGGCCTCGTACTTGCCTCGACCTATATTCCAAGATCAAACTTTTGGTTTGGGTGGTACTTTAGTGCAACTGCCCGCAAAAAAAATACGGTCTTTTGCCTTTAGTACATGAATGCGTTCGTTTACTGAGCCTAACTTTTGAAGGTCTTTTGGATGTAATTATAAATAATTACTATTAACGTGATTTATTCATCTTTTTTTTTTGCCTTTCATTCCCTCCTTTGCAATTTTACTTTCTAATAGCATTTTAAATGTTACTGTGAATTCATTCCTCCTTTGCATTTTTAATTTCTTATAACACTTTAAATATTACTATGATTTCTTATTCTCCTTTGCAATTTTAATCGCTAATAGAACTTTAAAGCTCTCTGAAAGAATTCTGGACGGTACCTTAATTTTTCCCAAACAATTATATATCCGGGCAAAGAGTAGCATTCGGTAGAAGGGTTTATTAATTGAAGTTTGTGGCTAAGTGGCTCTGCCGAACTTTAATTAATCTTATAGTTACTATTTATTACTCTTCAATAACTATGTTAAAAAACGATCTAAATTTGAGCAAACTTACTAGACAATTTAAAAAAAATTAACAGTACCATGGGGTAGTACAGTGCAAAAAAACCTTAACTAATTTTATAATATGGTGGTGTAATGATGTGGTGCAGGGATTTATTTTTTATCCTTCAACTTCTCCAATTTAAGTTCTCTAACGATCCAGTTACTATGTAGACGACACAATAGGACCAAGCTTATTTTAATGGGTAATTCCTGAAAATGGATATTCGCAGTATTGCCAGTTGTAACAATTCGACATTTAACACAAATGAGACGACTTTTCATATTCACCACCACCACATACGTACAGAACAAATTGACAAATGTCTTTGGCGATCGATACACATCTCTCTTTCAAAGAACAAAACCAGTAATTCGGTCTATATTCAGTTATTATTATAAGCAAAATATTTGGCCAAAAAACAGGAGCAAAAACTTGGTTTCTCTCATAATCGTTTTGCACTAAAATATTTTTATTGGGTAATTAAGAAATAAGAAGTTTCTTTCATTTCTAAGGATACGTGCGCAGCGAGGCAAGGCGAGGCTATATCCAGAGCTGAAGAAATAAAATGATTGTACGTTGTACTACGAGAGTTTTCATAGCATCGCTGTGGCAACGCGAGATGTGGCGAGACACCTCGAGGTATCACGCACTAGAATGACAGTTTTCATTTTTTCGCGAGGCGTAGCACGCTGATTTTGATAGCTGGGATATTTTTATAGGTTTTTTTTTTATATAATCGAAGGGTTCCTTACTTATTCTCATATACTGGAAGAATCTATGAGGATCATATATGTGGATGATGGTATTCCCTAAATTCTAATCGCTTGTTATTGTGACCCAACACACAAAACTTTAGAAAGGGCTGGTTAAACAGAAAATGTTTAATTTTATATCCTGAGAATGGAAATTTTGGCTATTTTTTTTTGTTTTTTGTGTTTATGTCGAAATATTTCCTTAATATAATCGGAGGTCTCTACACTCATTCTCATATATTGGAAGAATCTATCAGGATCAGTCCGTAAATCTTCATATTCATGATGAAATTCTACAAATTCCACATGTTTCATCTTTAGCGGGTGGCAAGTAAAACAGCGGAAAATACACTTTTTTGAAAAATGCAAAACAGTTGTATTTCTTGACAAACACAGAATTTCTTCTTCAAAATCTGATGGCATAAGTTTTGCTAAACACTTGTAGTGATCTTAAATATCACTTCTGTTTTTGAATTTTAAAGAAACCTAATCTCAATATATGAATTCAAAATTCTACCGCCATGTTTTGTACTAAATTCGATGCCAAAGAAATCCACTGAACATTCACAAGCGGATGGTCAAAGGCCGAGTCATGTGACCCAGAAACACACACACACAGTAGTAATGCCCTTATCAATGTGTAGTCTTTGAGTTCATCGCTGTCGAGTTAGTCACTGCCAGTGAGCGCTGTCCGGTATCTAAAAAGGTCTTAATTGAAATTAGATTGCCAATGTAAAAAGTTTTTGCTCAAAGTTTTATTTCTTAAGTATTGTTCATCTGAAGTATTAATAAATTAAGTTTTGTTTTAACCGCTGCGTTATAATTTGGGCTGAGCCCCAACACACTACACCTCGAGATGTTTCTTCACCTCGCTTGGGTTAACTTCCTAGCCTCGCCTCGCCTCGTTGTGCATGTACCGTAACTCACAGCTAATATTGTGAACTTATTTATTTTAAAGTTTTCAGAAATTTCTTCATATTCTTTTCTAATTCTGATTGAATAGTTCGTGTGCCGTACTAAATCGGCAAGCACCTTTCCTCTAGATTACATTTGTAAACTGCAATTGGTACAAATACCAAAAGCACAACTTTGTTGGAGATATGCAAACATTTCTGGAAAGGAACTCGTTTAGAATAATCAAACAATGAATATGAAATGTCTGAAAGCATAAAAAATTGTGGTTATTTAGCGTGGAAATCGAGTAATTCAAGTGAAAATATCCCTAAATTTGCAATTTGTACTGAACTATTATCGCTTGAACTAGGTTCAGTAATAATTAATTATCGCTTGTTTCAGGAGAAAAATAACCACACTTTCTTTAAGTTTATCACTTTCTAACGAGAGCTCTTTCCAAAGATGCCACAAAATCAATATTAGGTTTTTGGCACTTGTGCCGCTTTATCGAATTACCGTCACTATGTATGTTCATCTTGCTCTACGCTGTCATACGGACACAAAATAAAATAGCTATTATAGCTTTATCATCTGCATCCTGACTCTATACACATATCTATAAAAATATCCAGCCGATATTTTCAATTATAAGCCATCCTCTTGGATGGTTATATTTGCTGTGTGGGAGCCAAGGTCGTATTTATGGGGTGGTTTTGGGGGGTTCCAACCACCCTCCCCATTGTTGTAGCCCATATCTTTCTTATTCTGATAAGTCAAATTATTACTCACATTTTTATATGTAGAGGGTCACAACAATTCGTTTTGTCATTTCATATCTTTCTTCAGGTAAGGCAACTTTAGGGAAAACGCAAAATAGAGAAAGAAAATACTTAATACAGTATGTATTGTATGTATATATATATATAGTACATCAGTAGATATGGTTGCTTGCTTTGATACACCGTGCCTTAACCGCACTGGTATTTTAAATTTTGTTTACATTTTAAACGGAATATTAAATCTAAAGGATGATTTATATGTATTATGATGCATTTTTTCCATTTTTTCGTATACGGAAATTTATTTATGAGTGTCGAAAAAAGAAGCCTTCTGATATTTTTCCACACCTTGATTTATCAGTGTGTGCGTGTCCGCAAAACCTATTTCTATAAAAAGTGCTAAGCACACAAATTTTTTTTGGGTGCTGGAACTAAAACATTGGGTCTGTTCACGTTCTCGATTTTGTGTGAATGCATTATAATATTTTCACCCACGTACTCAGAAAATGGGGGGGAAATATGTAGACGTCACACTTCCCCTTCAGTAAAGTTTTAGCCCAAATCCACCCAAGGAAAAACTTGGGGTAACTGTGTAAAAACTGTCAAGCAAATTAAAATTTTAAATCGAGAATTGTCAGAAGTTTATATTGTCAAGGGAAAAATGGAAAAAGTGGCAAAATTTGAAACTGATGTGCACTGTTCGCCCTGGGTCGTATCGAAATTTACAAAATAGTTTGTAAAATGATTAGATATGTTATGTTTGGTATTTGATTTTCAAATTATATTTGTTAGCTTGACAGTTTTTAGTTGCCACTTTCGCTTTCTGGCCAAGAACACACAAAGTTGTACACGTACTTTCCAAATATGACGGCTTCTCCTCTTGCACATTTTCACGCAAAAAAGCCCAAGAACGAAAACACTCGAGAAGTAGATACGTGAACAGACCTAATGTTACTGACAAACACTAATCTGTCAATTTTTACTACTGGCATGTGTATGGAAATATTTATTAAATTATCTGTGAAAATGAAAGAAAATAAAAATTTGCATTTAATTTGTAATTAAATATTGTGAAATTCAAAGTTTTCAAATATTTTTCTTTTATGGAAAGCATTCAAGTAGTCCCTCGTCTAGAAACAGAAAGCAAAGTAACCTCACATTTGTTGCAGTGGTTTTTTTTAAAAGTCATTTCAAATTATTTGAATTAGATATTTCTTGATGCCAATTTGACTTTTGAGGGTTTGCGATTTTTGCTATAAAAAGTAGTGGGGTAGGGAGTGTATGTGTGAGGTATTGTAGTGATTGCTTTGGTAGCATTAAAATTTCAATAAGCTATTTCCCTGACAATATCTGAAAAAAATGCATGGCATCATAATGCAAAACCTCCTTTAGTCTAATCATCGTTAAAAGAAAAACTTTTGTTGTAACTAATAATAACATTTTTCATGAGCGTCCCATGGTTGTATTTAAATTGCTTAAGTTATTTGTTTACTTTTTAGGACATTTTAGGTAATTACATAGTTATATCTAAAATGTCCTAAAGAATAATTTTTTAAATTGCTTTCTTAATTCCGTCAATAAAATCCTTCATTGAAATGTTAAAATTGAAATGAATGAAGTACTTTTCCACTTCACAGGAAGAAGGAAAAAATAAATTGAATTCTGAATTTTTTTTTTTTTATAAAAAGGGGAGCTTTATATTTTTTTTTTATGTAAATAATATTTAATAAAAATAGGGTTATTAAACAACATACTTTCAGAAAAACCTTTTTAAATTTCGGAAGCCTCACACTGCAGACCCACGGAACATTAATTGAGAATTACCGTGAACTCAATTATCTAAATAAAGCACTTATAAATGAACAGAATTTTTGCAATTCAATTGAAATGCCATTCCGATTATTGAGTTCGCATTAATTCTCAGTTAATCTTTCGGCTCTGGAGGATATTACGTATAATGTTGACGACACACAGCTAGTATAGATACCATTGTATTCTCTTACCATGCTAGGTGACGGATCGCATAACAGTTTCATTTGACAGCAACTTGTAATTTTTGCTTTCAAGAAAACGTCAGATATATTTTATGTTTTCATATTTAATATTTTATAATTTCCCAAATAGGCCTACTTGATCAAAAAGTCATGAACTAGATATTTTGTCACTATCTGAAAATAACGCTGAAACTATTAAAAGTTACGTATACCATGGAAAAGCCCGAAGTATTTGAACTAACCTCATACCAGTTGCTCACTTTGTATTATACTGGTATTCAACGCCACAAACGAGTTGTATGCGTGTACTATGTTATTAGCCTACTAGGTTAAAACCCTCCCATTCGTGCTATATATAAGGCCTTAGTGGGAACGAAGCAGAACATTGTATTTCCACGACCCCATTTCATTTCTGGGGAATTAAGAAAGGGTACCATGATTAGTACGTGTACTAAAAGATGATTTTGAAGAATGCGTTAATATAAAGTAATATCCGAGCGGGTAAAAGACAATCGCTTCCAAAGCGAAGTGCTTCTAGCCCATAGACAGAAATTATATTTTTCAAAGCAATGTCTTAGCATATCCAAGGGAATACTTGAAGAAACAGATATTTTCACTGATTTTAGGATTATTCATCAGCTAAATAAAAAAAACATGACTCTTGCACCTAAAGCGTAGAAGAATTTTAATTCTTGAGTAGTCAGTTAAGTGTGTGGCTCCGTTTAATTAATTAATTGTAGACAGTATTGGTTTCTCTTTATTTACCAACATGACCTTGCAACTGGTACAGTTTTATAATAAAATACAGCGCATGAAGGACAAATAAATCTTAATAAGTAAGGCTTTCTCTTGGTTCCCTCTGCATTCTCTATAAGCTTGAGTGCTTCCCTAGAATTTTGAAATGATATAAACGAGGACAGGGTGAGAAAGCGCTCAGAGCTTCCAAAGAAGTGCCTTACATTCGTCATTGAGCACTTCTTTTCCCCGCAGGGAAGTCTAAAGGAAGCAATTTGTTTCAATATAGCAACGAAAGTTTGAATATTAAAAGCCGACTAGAGTACCTAGACTATGCAGACGACATTGCCCCACTATTCAACTCATTCAACACATTTCAGCACATTTCAAAACACCAGAAATACCTGAAAAAAAAATCGTAATAATCAATGCTACAAATACCAAACAGATCATCAGAGCAATACCCCAATAGAGGAAGTATATGAATTCAGCTACCTTGGTTATTACTACAAGGGGAATAGCAGCTGAAAAGCAAGGTTGGATTCCGGGATGCTGTGGGCAGTTTGGAAGTCTCCGCATTTTGTGAGGGGCACGTAATTTAGAATATTCAACTCCTACGTAAAGTCAATCCTATATATGTATGTACCGAAACGAAAAATCTCTTGTTAAGAAAACCAGGATAAATAGAATGCAAGCGCTCCTAACAAATGTTTAAGGATTGTAAAGAACCATTCATATTTTAGTGTTAGACATGCATTGATTCCCATATTTATATGTTAATTAACGGTAATGGATGACTATTGAGTTGCATGAGATCTTTAGTACTCCCAACATAACGCGGTTAATAAAATCTCTGCTTAAATATTTTTCTAGATTGAGCTTCGGAAGAATCAGTAAAGTGTTCGTGTGGGAAAAGTTCGAGAATTTCAACAAATACGGAAAGCTTTTCGAGTACAGCAATAGCTAACATATTTCTGAGACTCATCAGACATCAGATTTCAGTTTATAAATGGGATTAAGTAAAATCCTGTTCCAACCAACGGAATCAATCTCATTCCAAAATATTTCTAATGAATTAGTCTTTCAGCTTCACTTAAAAATTGTATGTGATAGCAAAAATGTTCAGATGTGTAACATTACATTTCAGTTAACGACCTGACATCAAAAGATATCGCTAAAGACGTGATATAAAGATAAGAGAAAATTTGTGCTGTATGCTTGTACATAAACTTCATATTTCATTTAATATCCTTTAGTGCTAGAGTTAATTGCAAGAATGGCAATAAGGATTAATGGTATATGTGGGGTTGAAAAGAGCAAAAATTCAAGTATACCAGTCTTATATTAATCTCAAGGGAATGAAACTAATTGACACAAATGATTCGTGCTACTTTCTTTCACTAGAAAGATGTCCCAAATTTATGAGAAAGTAAAATTTATGAGTAAAGAGTGGCTTTCACTGTTCTTATTGAAAATGAAAACTCTACAAATTTTTTAGCTTTTGTCTCTTGAGTGATTGTTCGAAGACATCTAGCGCAATATCGCTGACGAATATTTTTCTAAGATGTGGAATACTTGTAAACGCATTTAACAAATCACTTTATCTTTGAAAATTTGCTCTCAGAAAGTTGCGGCGAGATATTTCATTGATATATCCATAGAAGACACATACATATATATTATATTTTCACAATGCTATTCAAAAAATTAAGAAGCGATAATGAAAGGTTCTTTCAGAATATGCGAATGTCTGAAAGTATTTTGACCAAAGTAGAACTTCATTTATCTATATTACCGGAAGAAAGACTTTTTAGTACTTTGAGGCAAGTACTCTTTATCGTTAATAAATTACTCTTTGAGAAAGATAAATTATTGAGGTCTGAGAAATTATTTTGTGTAAACTTAAACAAGTTTACAAAAATATATAAACATTTTTGTTCTTATATACCTACATATTTGAAATCAGGAGGGTTTTGAAAATCAGTAAATTCTACCAACTGTGAAACTAAAAATTAGGCGTGTTATTTTGGAGAGGGATATTTTTCTGTTGTAGTTCTGGTAAATAAAATCGGTAGAGCGAAATAGGGTAGTGTGGGATAAAAGGGAGGATGAATGAATAGTTTGGTCTGGAGAAGGGGAGAAAACTTAGTATTAAATAGAAGTTTATGCACTGGAATCGGAAATGATTTCATATAAATATTGTTCCACCAACATTAGAAAGATAGTATTCGCGATTTAGGAATTTTTCTGAGATGTGCATAAATACTTTTAAATACATTTGTAATAAGAGGTTCTTAGCCTCCTTTACTCCTCTGAATATTTTGTTGTTGTATTTTTTTCATTTTGAGATAGGCTACATTTCTAATATGTATTGAGTCGTTTATTGTTTCGATTTGTCTTTTCTTCGTCAGTTTAGGAGTCTGAGTATTAATAATTTTTTTCGACAGAGGAATATGAGTTTTTAATCTTTTTCTGCATCCATCCTGTTTACACCTAACCGAAAATTTAGTGTTTAAACAGAAGCTGGGTAAAATTTGGTCTTCTAGACACGGTGTTCCAATGCAGAACAATAAACTTAAAAAATAAATTATAGTATCCCACGTCGATTTTGAAACTTCGCCCAACGAATCCATTTCGGATTTCTTGGCCATTTAAGGCTCCCTCTTAACTTGCATTAAACAAAAAATATTCAATTACTAATAAGTAAACAAGAAAAATTACAAGACTTTTATCAGAGATACCTTAATACTCCGTATAAAGATGCGACAGCTAGAACAAAAATCCCAAACGCATTTCGCATCTGCAGACATCTGAGATTGCCTCCACTTTAGCAACAAGCAACATATTAAAGTTTCCAGCTACACTACGATGCGAACTTTACTGCTCAGCCATGGTCCGCAACACAAGAGATGCGGTGAGTTTGATTATCAGGAAGCTGAAATTTTAGGGGGGCAAGGAAACAAACTGCAAGCAAAATATTTTTCGCAACATTTTCATCGATTGCTTTATGGCTGCCCCTGCCGATGATGATTGGGAACTTTATCCTCTAGTGGGGTACATTGAAGAACTGTACTGGAATTTTTTATTTAATCATTTCTCAGAACATTCAGAACATTTTTCCTTGTGATTCTTATTTTTTTTCTATTTCGGTATTGAATTTAAATTAGTAAATCAGTCAAGTCAGATTTTGGAAATGATTTAGGTAATAATTTTTTATGTTATTCTTTTTTTATCTGAATTTTCGCTATTGGCTTTAAATGTTATATTTTGGCTTTGTTTAGGTATTTTTTAGGTATCGATTTCTTGACACTGATTTTAAAATTGGACTTAGGATACGTAAATCTTAAATTTTTGTTTTTGGAATTTTTTCTAGATTTTCGACTTTAGTTCTTATTTAAATTCTAATTTTGTAAGGAATACTAAAACGTCGAACTTGAAGGGTTGTTTCCATCAAAATTGCAAAGGGCATAAACGTACTGACCCAGACCTGAAATTCTGATGGTAAATTAGCATCCCCGCCTACAACAAAAAATGCATACGTCTGCTCAAAACATTTTTTGGGGAAAAATAAATAAAAATAGGTTTAATATCTTCCTTGAATCTTGAAAACTCTTCAATTAATGAACATTAGGGAAGGCTTCATGTCAATTTATCAGGGAAAACTTATGAAAGAAGGATGTCAGTCTCGGATGTGCAATTACAGGAGTTATCCGTTTTTGAGCCCCCTTATCAACAATTAAATATTGAGCCCACAAATATTATGTTACGTGCCACAAAGTGACACAAGCGACATCTGTTGGAAATGGAAGCAACTTTCGGCTAGTGTCATCTTAGTAAACCTTGGATTCGGAAAACGGAACATTTAGGAAAGTTCTAGTATAATTTGTAGAGTATAAATATGGCGCTACTCACATCCAGGAGGCGGAGTCTTACTTCAGCCAGTGCAGTGAACGAAGTAAACTATTTGGTTTGTGATAATTAGAATTACAGTACTAGCGATAAATAAAGAGTTGATTTGATAATTATTGGAGAATTTGTGAGGGTAAACAGTAAAATTAAATAAAGAAAGAACTTTTGAATTATATCCGAAATATTGTGTTTTAAATAACGAACTAAGGCCACGCTCGTAACAATATTCTGCAAACAATGTTTGGAAAGAGAAATAAATAGTATTTTACTACTGCAAATGATATTCTAGTTTATTGAGGAAATATAATGAGGCAGCTAAAAATCAAGGCAAACAAAACCAAAATGTATTAGTCCAATCTATTAATGGTATTTTAGCCCTTTCAAAAGATATATTTAATATATACGATAGCATTAACTTTTTTTTTACATTACAAAGTGAACCAAGACGTAGTAAAAATGTTTATTTGGTTTAATAAGAATAGATTTGGTTCAAATAGAAACCCTTCAGTTAATGAAATTATTCACATATTGACCTGAATATTTTGAAATAAAATTTAAAGTCTATTTGTAGCAAGCACTGACTTATAACAATGGACTGAGCGTATTGTCATTTTCCTATAGGAAGGCATGGCACAAGTTTCATAGTTCTGTCTTTCGCCCTATGGCAGAGTTGGAGCTACCAACACAAAATATTGCATTCTGGAACGTTTGCTTATGCCATGTGATGTTTTTATGTTGGCTACAGATGCAATCACCGCAGAAGGAATAAGGTAAAGATAGTGTTTACCATGCTCCGTCTCTCTTGCCCATAAGCAGGATTCAGTTAAGAATAAGTTTTGAAAATTAAAGTCGGAATGAGTTTAATTCCTTATAAGCGATTAAAATATCACTTGGGCACAAGAAAATATATTTTTTTAATTAAATTCGATTTACGGGTGTAAAATTTCATCTGATTGGTTGAGTTTTACATGTTTTTTATGTAATCGTTTTAAAGGGCGCTCTAACGGTGATATACAGAAACACAATATTTTTTGTGCCAGATGAAATAGCAAATCGCTCAGTCCATTGTTATAAGTCAGTGGTAGCAAGAAATTTAAAAATTGTGAGGACGACAATGGAGAGAATATCATTGTGGAATTTTGAAAAAAATTTAAGAAAACAATATATATTTCTCCCAGCAATGCACTAAATAAAACTGTAAGCGGTAAAACAAACAAGGAAAGGAGCATACCTCTGCAGGATATTTTAGTTTTAAGTGCATATAAATATTTATGGCCCTTCTGGCAACAAAGAGCAATAGCGATGTAATGTATCCGTCGGTACCTTGACGAGCTCATGAAAAGGGGTCTAATTGTAATTGCAAGAAATATAAGGTAGACTAGGGTAGATAGTTAGATGAAAGACAAACAAGGTACAGGCAGTCTGTTTGAAGAAGTTGTGACGAGAAGTAAAATAAAGTTCTTTTAATTCGTGTTTGTTTCCATTCACAATATTTTTACTCTAACAAAAGTGATGAAGTTAATCGACAAAATGAAGAAGTGAAAATGCATGAAGATGATTTTATTGTTGAAAATTTAGATCCAAAAAATAATGGAAGTTGATTCTGAAGGTCCTTCGCTGAGATATTTTTGCTGGATACATGATTTTAAAATTGCTTTCAATAATTAACAATTGCGACGATTGTCTGGAAACAATGTTTATATCTGAGAGTCATCTTTCTGAGTAGTTCTTATATTATAAGAACTACTTCAATAACTCCGATTTCGAAAGTTTTGTCGCGCCCATAGACGATTTCTTTGAAATATCTTAAATACATCTAGCAGTTTTTAAACATATATTTAAAAAGACACCACATATCATTAACATGTGGGCATAGAAGAAATATACCGATCAGACATTTTTTTCTACATATCATTCCTGTTTTCATTTAAATTTGTTGATGTGCATTGAACAAAAATAGTTTGTGGAGTACCAAAAATTTTAGTAAGCAAATCTTCACATTCAAAACTCAAAATAATTAAATTATAATATTACTATACAGCAAATCTATATCAAAACGATCATCTATTGCATCCGATCCATTAGTTTTCTATAAAACTTTAAGAATGAGTTGGGTATAAAAAAATATTGGACCCGTCTTTTTTGTTTATCCTGCTGACTTCAGGTCTAGGTGACTCCAATTTGAATAATTTCACAGTGGTCCTGTTTTTCCATTTACTAATTACTAACTCGTTCTTTTGTGCGATATCCCAAATTAATAGTATTAAATGGGACTTTTCTAAGAACAAAAAAAAAAAAATATTTAAAAGAAAACATTCTCACTCAATGCTTTTTGATTCTGTTTGTTTTATTACTGAAGCTTTTCTACCGTCTTTTTTTTACAAACTGTCTAAATTTTTTCTTTTAACTCCTCATATTTCCTCAACAAACTAGAATATCGTTTGCGGTAGTAACATACTGTTTATTTCTCTTTCATCAATATTTAATTGTTGATAAGGGGGCTCAAAAACGGATAACTCCTGTAATTGCACATCCGAGACTGACATCCTTCTTTCATAAGTTTTCCCTGATAAATTGACATGAAGCCTTCCCTAATGTTCATTAATTGAAGAGTTTTCAAGATTCAAGGAAGATATTAAACCTATTTTTAATTTTTTTTCCCCAAAAAATGTTTTGAGCAGACGTATGCATTTTTTGTTGTAGGCGGGGATGCTAATTTACCATCAGAATTTCAGGTCTGGGTCAGTACGTTTAAGCCCTTTGCAATTTTGATGGAAACAACCCTTCAAGTTCGACGTTTTAGTATTCCTTACAAAATTAGAATTTAAATAAGAACTAAAGTCGAAAATCTAGAAAAAATTCCAAAAACAAAAATTTAAGATTTACGTATCCTAAGTCCAATTTTAAAATCAGTGTCAAGAAATCGATACCTAAAAAATACCTAAACAAAGCCAAAATATAACATTTAAAGCCAATAGCGAAAATTCAGATAAAAAAAGAATAACATAAAAAATTATTACCTAAATCATTTCCAAAATCTGACTTGACTGATTTACTAATTTAAATTCAATACCGAAATAGAAAAAAAATAAGAATCACAAGGAAAAATGTTCTGAATGTTCTGAGAAATGATTAAATAAAAAATTCCAGTACAGTTCTTCAATGTACCCCACTAGAGGATAAAGTTCCCAATCATCATCGGCAGGGGCAGCCATAAAGCAATCGATGAAAATGTTGCGAAAAATATTTTGCTTGCAGTTTGTTTCCTTGCCCCCCTAAAATTTCAGCTTCCTGATAATCAAACTCACCGCATCTCTTGTGTTGCGGACCATGGCTGAGCAGTAAAGTTCGCATCGTAGTGTAGCTGGAAACTTTAATATGTTGCTTGTTGCTAAAGTGGAGGCAATCTCAGATGTCTGCAGATGCGAAAAGCGTATGGGATTTTTTTCTAGCTATCGCATCTTTATACGGAGTATTAAGGTATCTCTGCTTTTACCATGTAAACATGTAAACAAACTTACCTAAAATACTGGAATCTGGCCCAAGTTCGCCACAACGAGCCTCTAAATTGTTTGAATGCTGAAAAGGAAAAAGAAATAAACAAATTAGTATTTAAATACAAATACAAAAATCAAATTAAAGCAACTTACCCAAATCAAAAGATTTATAGTGATAGCACTACTCACTAGCTCACTACCGCTGACATCTGACAACCGTCAGTGCAGTCAGATGTTCAGAGTGCTCATTCGTTCTTCTCTGTACATTTCCAGAGTATAAATAAGGCAGGGGCTCGATCTGAAATTCATTGCATTTCTAGCAGTCTTCCGAGACGGATCAGAGGCTTTGGTATCTGACTAAGTTGAGGAAATCTTTAGGCGTTTTGAACCTACTATATAAATTATTGCAGTCTCAATAATTTATTCCCAAAAGACGGATCAGTAGCATTGACGCTGAAAAAGTCCATATTAATCAGAATTTTTATTTCTTCCGCTTATTTTACACCGGAAGGTTGTTTGAATTCCGGCAAAAATTTACATCGGCAGCAGTGAGGCCTACTAAATTATTTGTATATTTTGATTAACAGAAAACTGTAAAATATACTACAATTTTGTTGGATTCTACATTTTGTTGTTGCTGGATTTACATTATTATTTTTTATTATTTGAATTACTTATGAGTTTTGTTCCTGAATTATTAATTTTTGAGTTCTAATTTTTCGTTATTTTTCATATTATTATTTGGTATTATTTATGTTATTATTTAGTAGAACAAATATTGAATTTTGAAGTAGAAGTAAGATTTACAAATTTGTGAGAAATAATGGTTTGAATAAACAGTTTAAAAATCAGTCTTGCCAGCTCCCCTTCATTTTGGTTAGACCTGTATAGGCCTAAACACACCGGAACATCTTCGTTTAATGTGCGAATAGATCGCGGGGGCGAAATTTCCCCAAATCGACTTGCATTTTTGTCTTAATTTATTTTTCAGAAAAAAGAAATTAAAAAATTAAGAATATTACTATTAGTATAAACAAAATTTAAATTATAATTTTAAAAATTTTGTTAAGATACTTGGTGGCGGATGGATTACCTTTTAAAATGCTTTCATTAATTAATTTACCCGTACTCTTTTACGTATTTCTGTCCACTTATATGTAGCTGATGTGTCACTTAGCAGGCATATTTCATTACTTGAAGACTGTATTACAAGAGTAAGCTCTACTCTGATCCTGAAAGACTGTTGTTTTGTTTCGCTGACTTCAAGAAATGGTCTAGAACTAGATTATGTATCTTTGCTTAATGGAAATTCTTTACCTTACGTGAGTGAAGTGCAAACCGTGGAATTTGCCTTAATAGCAATGTCTCATGTTGGTCGCATGTTAACACAATTATTTATAAAATTCCAGCACTCTAATCCGTTATTAAACAAATTAAAAACAAATAGTAAAATTACATTTGTAATTTATTTACAAGAAAACGAATGTTAAAATCGCGATGGTTCACTAAACTAGCTCTGTGTGTTTTTTCATAAGTTTTTCAACTTTTTCATATTCTAGTTTGTCCGCTTTTTATTTTTATTAACAGCTGACTTCGCGTTTGCCGTGCAGGAATTTAATACTATGCATTCGTTTTCACGAGAACGGAAATTATTATTATTATTTTTTTTTGTCAAATATGAATATGAATGAAAATAAGTTGAATTTTGCTTATTTAGCAATAATAGAATGAGAGTTTCCTTTAATTTTGCAAGAATGTAATGGGAAAATGCGAATGCTGTTCACAATTTATAATATTGATTTTAAATCATGTTTTTTTCTATAACACCACCTTAGCTAATATTTTTTTTATGCCAAGAAATTATAACTAAAATTGTTATTACAATAATGATATTTATAGGTATACTTAATAAATGTTTCTTACGTCAAGAAATTAGTGTTACATCACACATTAAACAGGGGTCCGTCCTTCTTCATACGAAGGAGTTTTGAGCGCCACTTGATTTTCTAAATCAACTAAGAAACTAGAAAAGAATACAATTTGTACGTTTTGGGACAAAACGGTATAATTCACTCCAATTATACAATTCTTATAACGTAGATAAATACAATTAAATGGAATTTTGCCATACCAACCATACACGTATTTAAACAGTTAATGCTTACAAATTCTGCTATAAAAGATGAATCTACATACTTGTACCTTAGTACATTCAAAAACCAAATTCCTTCAAGAAAACGTTCCTTCGCCGCTATAGTGCCGCAATTCTCAAAATAGAACATCCAAAATATGAGGCTTATAAACCGCAACTTTAGCCAGGATTACAATAAACATAAGTTGAAAATAATCCAGGGTCGATGTCCGCAGGATAAAAATGGATTGAGATAACCAAACTCAGGAAAAACTTCAGTGATCTGCCCAAGGTATATAGAAGAGAAGTTATTCCCATTAAACTTTTGACACATTGCAGCTGATAGCCTGTGACGTAATTCTGTCAATAATGTATATACATTTTTATAGGAAAGACATAGAGAGGAGAGAGAGCATTGTGTTCTCTGTACCGTACTTTCATATACATTTCACGGTATTACGTCACTTAATGGTAGAGCTTAATGCGTAATGGGAATAGCTTGTATTCTATGTACCTTGGATCTGCCGACCTGTCACTCTTAGTTCCCCTTTTACAAGGGTCGCTCTGTCGGAAATTATAAAAACGTCATCCTTAGTAACGAATCTCGAACACATTGTGCATTCGACCGTGGCATAGAGCTTGGTGTTGCGTTCACACTCACTTTTAAAGTTGGAAAGTTTTCTTGGTGAGAAGGCACATAGACGCCTAGCTTATCGAATTATACTAAATTTTTTTCTTAAATCTATTCAATTCGATGCAATCTTGAGGGGCCTCCACTTCGCTTTTAAGTGGTGGATCAGGTTAATGCTTCCTTCCGCGTCCGAGGTTGACTTTCCAGTGGCGTATCCAACGCGCCACCACTGACGCTTGCTGAAATGATTCGCATCGCAGTTCTCGACGCCCTACGGAGATAAGAAAACCAAATCAGTACAAACTTAACAAGTAATTATGGGGACGACACGCATACAAATATCTAGTATAGAATATCACTCTTGCATTCTGGTAATGCCGAACTCATAACATAGTTTGCATATTTTTCGTCTAATATTCTTGTTAATATAACTTATATGGATTTGCTTACGGCTAATTAAACTTATAGATGTATTTTCTGTTATTTTTGTAACAAAATGTGCTAAATAATACTATCCTTCATCCTTGATACGTTTTATATTTCTACTTTACAATTTTCACTTGTAATTAAGTTATTGCCGTACATATTTCATTTCAACTTATTACATTTTTTTTTAATTTTATACTATAAACAGTTCTATGTCGGTATACTTAAACTTAACATTCATCCAAATATATTAATTTATTCAAATAATAGCAGGATGAACCTTACTTCAACTTAGACTGTAGGAAGTAAAAAAGCTAGAATTAGTCTACGACCAATTCTTACGATAAGACCCTAGATGAACAAACGTATTTAATTTCGTATGGTCACGTATCTATGTAAGTTTGATTGTTAAAGTGGTTTCACGCAGATATTTTTACAACGGTTCGTCAGACATTAAAAATGATTATAACAATTTCATAAAATTTCATATTCTGAAGAACTTTTAGAACAAAAAAAAAAAAAACATCTAGAACAGATCTTTTTCACAGAATACGTTGTAACGAAGTTACATACATTTCAGCTAGACACCAGCGAAAGCGAGTGTCTAGCAGCCGCAATAATGTAAACCAGCCGTCGAGAGGAGAGCATACTACTGATAAGCAGCTCAGTAGTGACCCGTGCTGGTGGCGTGATAGTAAAAGGCAGCATTCTACACCCGACGCCATCAGCCGGACTGCCTACAAATAGCCGGCAGCCAGTAGTAAGATCACTCAGTCGATCAGTAAGCATCGAAGTGAAATCATCCGAAAGCTACTAGTCACCGTTCAAACAAAATATCCGACCGCGAGTGTACAACTCCAACGTAAACCGAGTTGACCCCCACCAGTGGAATACCAGAGGGCTGGCTATAAAAGTCAGTTAAGCACCGACAGATTAGTCAGTTGCCTCCCAGCAGCTCGACTAGAAACATCTCCTGTCTAGTCCTATCCGCAAGTCGTGTTGACTAGTTCAACGGCAAGCGCACGTTAATCGTGCTGGCGTGAGAATTAGTAAGCGCACGCATTCCGTCCCCGTTCCCCCGTGTAGGCTACTCTGCCGATAAGCGCACGTTAATCGTGTTGACCAAAAGAGTAGCGAGCACACGAATATCAATTCCGTCCCCGTACCGTGTTGGCTACTCTGACGACGAAGCGCACGTTCATCGTGTTGGTCAGAGGAGTAGTAAGCGCACACGTACATTCCGTCCCGCATCCCCCGTGTTGGCTATTCTGACGACAAGCGCACGTCATCCTGTTGTTCAGAAGATTAGCGACAGCACGCTCCGTCCGGCATCCCCCGTGTTGGCTATTCTGACGACAAGCGCACGTCATCGTGTTGGTCAGTCAGAAGAATAGCGAGCGCACACTCCGTCCCGCATCCCCCGTGTTGGCTACTCCTAACGACAAGCGCACGTTAATCGTGCTGGTCTAAGGAATAGTAAGCGCACGCTCCTACCCCGCACCTACGCCGCGTAGTCTTAAGTTAGTATAAGTAAGTGAGTGAGTGTGGATTAAGTAGTGTGTGTGTATTCCGTATACCGCCCGAACCGCAGAGCTAGAACAGCGCTCTGAATCCCAGAAGCGTCGGAAACGGCCCTGGACAATCTCCTGACTGCCCACACACCAACAACGACGTTACATAAATTTGGCGCCCGAGCAGGGACCGGCTGTTCAACCAAAATAGATAGAGCGAGATGAATCCAGAAAAGACCCCCAGTTGGGTATATACGCTAAAGAAGGATGACTTGGCTACAGAATTAATCCAGCGGAATCTAGACTGTACCGGCACAGCCGATGAATTAAGGAAAATACTGAGCGAACATCTCAAACGTGAAAGTCAGATAAAAGCCAAGCCAAGCAGTAAGGTTGTCACTACTATAGCAAGTGACACTGTGACAACAACCGGCATCATAACTACGACTAGCAATGTGAGTGGTCTGACAAGAACCAGAACAACTGATTGCACGACACCGATAACCAGCTATCAGTTCACAACCACGGCATCAGCACCGCCTGTCTTCACACAGACATATACAAGTCCTATACCGTCATCGTTGCCAGTAGCAACGAACAATTCTCACATCACAGATTCAGAGGTGATGGACAAAGTGAGGAAGTGGAATGTGAAATTTGATGAGACGCAAGAGCCATTGATCTTCTTGGAAAGAGTAGAAGAGTTGGCCGATTGCTATCAAATTCCGACAGACCGGCTATTACGAGCACTACCAGAGCTAATGCATGAAAATGCGCTCCAATGGTATAGAAACAACCGACAGAACTGGTCCAAGTGGAATGATTTCGTAGAGGACCTGAAAGAGTTTTTTCTGCCGCCTCGAATTGAAATCAAATTGGCAGATGAAAGCAGAACTAGAGCACAGAAGCCCGGAGAAAAGGCGAAAACATACATCACAGCGATTCAATCATTAATGCGATGGCAACAGAGAAGTACTACCCATGAACATTTAAACCGAATATATGAGAATCTATTACCAGAGTATAGATTGTATATCCGACCCCGAGATTTTGCAAATCTAGCAGACCTAGTAAAATTAGCCGTAGAATATGAATTGGTAAGAGAAGAAGAACGAAAGATGAAACCGAAAGCTAATCCGCCAGAGGAAAAGAGACGCTCCGGGCCAACTCATAACGCATTCTCGATCACATGTCAGTATTCCAGAATTGAGTGTTGTTGGAGGTGTGGACAAAGAGGCCATACACGCATGCACTGTAGAAACCCAGCAAAAATATTCTGTTCGCGATGCACAAAACAAGGCGTCCTATCAAAAGACTGTCGATGTAGCCAGATATCACATCTACCAGATACCAGCAGTAGATACAGAAAAGGAAAGCAAAATATTGTAGCCGATGAACCGTCCCGACAACCACTGCCCAACACCAGCAGTGAGATATACAGAATGAACACAACACCCGTATGCACCTGGAATGACAATAAAATACCTACCGTAAGAAAAGCCCGGCCACATAGGAAAAAAAAGAAATCGTTACCTATTTTTTTTTTGCGAAGAAACGGGGAGATGTAACGAAGTTACATACATTTCAGCTAGACACCAGCGAAAACGAGTGTCTAGCAGCCGCAACAATGTAAACCAGCCGTCGAGAGGAGAGCACACTACTGATAAGCAGCTCAGTAGTGTCCCGTGCTGGTGGCGTGATAGTAGAAGGGAGCATTCTACACCCGACGCCATCAGCCGGACTGCCAATAAATAGCCGGCAGCCAGTAGTAAGATCACTCAGTCGATCAGTAAGCATCGAAGTGAAATCATCCGAAAGCTACTAGTCACCGTTCAAACAAAATATCCGACCGCGAGTGTACAACTCCAACGTAAACCGAGTTGAACCCCACCAGTGGAATACCAGAAGGCTGGCTATAAAAGTCAGTCAAGCACCGAAAGATTAGTCAGTTGCCTCCCAGCAGCTCCATTAGAAACATCTCCCGTCCAGTCCTATCCGCAAGTCGTGTTGACTAGTTCAACGGCAAGCGCACGTTAATCGTGCTGGCCTGAGAATTAGTAAGCGCACGCATTCCGTCCCCGTTCCCCCATGTAGGCTACTCTGCCAATAAGCGCACGTTAAGTGTTGATCAAAAGAGTAGCGAGCACACGAATATCAATTCCGTCCCCGTATCGTGTTGGCTACTCTGACGACGAAGCGCACGTTCATCGTGTTGGTCAGGGGAGTAGTAAGCGCACACGTACATTCCGTCCCGCATCCCCCGTGTTGGCTATTCTGACGACAAGCGCACCTTATCGTGTTGGTCAGAAGAATAGCGAGCGCACGCTCCATCCCGCAACCCCGTGTTGGCTATTCTGACGAGAAGCGCACGTCATCGTGTTGGTCAGAAGAATAGCGAGCGCACACTCCGTCCCGCATCCCCCATGTTGGCTACTCCTAACGACAAGTGTACCTTAATCGTGCTGGTCTAAGGAATAGTAAGCGCACGCTCCTACCCCGCACCTACGCCGCGTAGTCTTAAGTTAGTATAAGTAAGTGAGTGAGTGTGGATTAAGTAGTGTGTGTGTATTCCGTATACCGACCGAAACGCAGAGCTAGAACAGCGCTCTGAAACCCAGCAACGTCGGAAAACGGCCCCGGACAATCTCCTGACTGCCCGCACACCAACACCGACGTTACAACGTAAAAAACCCAAATTGTTATATGTTTGGCAATACCAAGAACGGGTTGCGCGATTTACCTCATTTTTGAATTTATATTTATAAAAATAGCAAACCGTCAACTCTTTACGTTGATGCGTTCTCAGGCAGTGGCTAATTATATAGTGAAAAACGAAATTTTTGCCTAGCAACACTATGAAAATGTTACACGATTTGTCCTTTTTGCAAAATTATTCTATATTATCTTATTGCTATAGAAAAAACAAAATTTTTATAGCATTCCAAGTTTAACTTAAAGAGAAACGAGTGCAATATGATCTGCGAATTTTCCGAAAATTATTCTTACGTGGTTTAGGATGCTGTTAAAGGATTTCAAGGCCAGCGTTGATGTTAAAGGATATTCGTTTTGTAATGAGAATGAAATTATAAAATTTATGAAATGATAAAACAGAACTATTATTATAATATTTTTTAAAACCTATATTTCAATAAGATATATAAAAACAATAGAAGAAATCATTTTTTTTGAGAAAATTCTAAAATTTTTGTATAAAATTTTGGAGAGATGCTAATAAATAAATAATTGTATTTCCTAAACTAAGAGCTGCACATCCGCAAGTTTTTGAGATGATATGTATTAATGTTAGAGCATTTAAAATATAATGTATTTTTGGTCAAAAATCTAAAATTAATGAAAATTTAGTTTTTCTTCAACACTCTTTTTTTTGATTTATTTTTTATTTTTTTGGAAGTCCACATTTAATACTAATAATTTAACATACGTACGTAAGAATCGAGTAACCCGATGTGAAGTAGTCAGCATATTAAAAAACATGACCACAATGAAAGCCATAAACTTTGAGTCACCCTATATCCAAGACCTCAGGTCGTCAGGCTAAACAAAAAATATGCGTCGAGTATTTTTTAATACTTAATTAATTCTGAAAGTTTCATCGAAATCACAGGGGGTATAATTTTGATCGTTTTCATATGGAAGTGCTGCATATATATATGCCACCCTTCTAGGCAAGTTGATTTTTTCATTTACTTTTAGAAAGGTTCATCGGACAGTAAAAAGGGTTATAACCAATTTCGTAGGTTTTGGCGTATACTGAAGAGTTTTTGAGTGGATTAAAAATATGTGGGTGGGACTGACCGTTTTCCAAGGATATATACATTTTTTTTAAATTATTGTATGACAACTTCACGAAGAAGTTGCCGATTTAGGCCGATATTTTCAATCAGTGTCCAAATATAGTGAGTGTAATTTTGTAGGTGTTCAAATATAGTGAGTGTAATTTTAAGGCAGCCTTACAATTACCTTACCTCATTTATCCTATTTTTGAACTCAGACCAGCACCTTTAAAAGGCCCATATGGAAAGTTCCAGTAGTTTAAGTAAATACGTTCTTGAGTTATCGTGTGGACGGATGGACATGTAAAAATCAAAATATCACTGAATATTGTTCGCGGATGTGGAATCCAATTTGCTCTACCAGCAATATTCTATGCACTACAAATGAATGATGTCTTCATAGAACTCAAGGATTTCATCATCTAGGGCATAAAAAGTAACTGCTTCGTCCGGTTGTTGAAGGCAGTACCTGCCGCTCTTTCTCCGACTGTTCTTACAGGAATTAATGAAGCAGATGAAGTAGATGTCTTTGCCTCTTATATTTTGTAATTTTGTAACCTTTTCAGCTGGCATTCACCACAATCGATGCATACGCACAGACGTTGAAATTACAATTTGTTATGTTTTCAATGAACCTAATTTTATAGTTTTGTAATATAGTAATAAATTAAATCTATGTCATAACCACAAGCTGGCCCAAATAATTTATTCGCTACAAATGATACTGAAATAATGACGCCGAATCGCTGATGTGCTTTCTATCAGGGGCCATCAGCTCGTTTTAAAACGAAGCTTTTGGTTCATAATTTTATACGGCCGCTTCAAATCTACTTGTACGTTGTCGCTGTTGTAACTAAAATAGATTTTTTTTTGTTACAAAAATCTCTTGTGCAGAATTTCAGCTCTCTAAGTGGATGCGTTCTCGAGTTATCGAGAGGTCGCACGGACATACAGACAGACATGCAAAAATCAAAATAACTTTTAATATTATGAATGGTTGTCCAATCCATTTTGCTCTACCATCATTATTTCTATGCGTTGCAAATGGAATGACATATTTTGTATATCATATAGACCTCACCTAGGATATAAAAGGGGCAATGTTTGGGTAAATAAATAAAATGTAATTATGTAATTGTTAAATAACAGTTCTGAATTAATAGGTTAATATCAGGTTAGATCAGAGTAGATTGTACAGAGGACAATATTATTCTCCCAGTGAAGATGAAACTGTCATAAGCTCTCACCAAGCAACATTGTTGCTGGTGCACATAAAAACAAAGTATATTTTAATTCTAAAAATGTTCATTGAAAAGCAGTCAAAAAGTCGTGGGTTAACAAAAATTGTAAACAAACATTTCCGAACTTAATATGAATTGAACTTAATTCAGTTGAAAATAAGAAAAACTTGAGAAGATTTACAAATTTAAAAAACTCTACTTAGCTTAGATTTATTTAAGTACATTTCTTAGAAAAAAATAACAAGGTACCTACGTAGCAGAAATTTACAGAATCAATACATAAACACACATTCTATATAAAACCTTACCAGCGACATAATTTCATCTTGCTACTTACTTTTAATGTAATTTTTTAAAGAAAGTTGTCGAAGTTGTCGAAATGTTTAGTCAGGACGTGTCATGCCCTGATGGAGCAATTAATCTGCTCCAATAAAATCTTTTCTTGGTGAATCATGTCACAGTTACAAGTTTCTTTCCCTGCTTGCCAAGAAATGAGGGTGCCGAACATCTAGTAAAATCATATTTCATGCCAGATGTCTAAAACATTTACGCTTAGCTGAAACCTACACAAACCTTTTACAAAAAGTTTTAATCCAGGGGATGTCAAATTATTGGCAAAATGTTTCTCATAATCTCATTTTTGTCTGACTGGGGATCATTTGATTACGCACATTTGTTGGAATTAAACATACACTTTTAAGCACTTCAATGATGAAATTTAATTTAGAAGTGAAACTTTATTTAATGTCTATGCATCCCATTTGAAAGTGAAAATTAACTTTGTTAGAATATTCATCGTAAGATACTAAACATTACATACATAGGTATACTCGCCCGGGAGACAACATTTTATAGGTAATAACCAGAATGCGTATTTACTTTTTTCGAGCTTGTTGGTTTTTTACAATTTTGTTTTAATAAAAATTGGATGACAAAATAATTTGGAAAGTTTCAATTCCAGGTCACCCTGGAGCTTGGAATACATTTGCTACTGCTCTGCGACTCACTTGCGTTCTTTCTTCTCCAAGGAATGAAAGCTCAAACTATCTACATTTGTACTTGATATCTAAAGTACACTATGAAGAATTTAGGGGTTTCGGTATCGAAAACCCATGCAGCACAGTTCTGCATTATATTATATCATTTCGTGTGTGACGCAAAGAATAATGATGGTAGAATGAAATAAATTGGCCACTCTCGCAAATAAATATTATTTTGAATTTTACATGTCCGTCTGTCAGTCTGTCAGTCAGTCTGTCTGTCTGTCCGCACGATAACTTGAGAGCGCGTGCTCTTAGAGCGCTGAAATTTTGTACATGGGCTTCTTAAAAACGAAAAGTAAATTAAAGTTCGAAAATAGGATAACTCGGGTAACTCCTTCGTGGAATTGCCATACAAATATTTCGTTTTTAATTATATATTTGGACACTGCCTGAGAACGCGTCAAGCGTAAAGAGCTGAAATTTTGTGCAAGGCATTTTTATAAAAATAATAAATATAATTTCAATAATTAGCTAAATTTGGCCACCCATTTTTGCTGATGCCATATGCAAATTACGTTTTCTACGGCTGATATTAAAACGATCAGTGCTACATTTTTTTTTGTACTGAAGCTTTCTTCAGAATATGGAATTATATGAAATTTATCATAATCATTTTTACTGTACGACGAACCAATTTACAAATATGTGCGAAGGACCACTTCGACAATCAAGCTTGCTCAAAGAGCTGATAATACAAAATTGCATACGGACATTCATCTACGGTCGAATCTGGCTCTTTTAAATGTTTTTTTTTGCATCTCTTAGCCTTACGGCAATTTCTTGTTGAGTGTATCTACAGTATAACAGACGAATAAGAAACAGAGATGGCTGACAACATACGTAGCTCCCAGACCTGTTCGATTTACATACTTTATGCTGAATGTTATTCAATTGTGAAGGAAGGAAAAACAAAACCACCTCATCCAGGTACTGATGTTGGTTATCTTGTGATATCATAGACAGTGCCCAGACGTATTCGAATGTTATACTTTTCATTGTATGTTGTTCGGTTTCTTTGTATTTCTTGTTTCGTTCAGAGGGAGGCGATTGTATACTTAATTTCTTCTCTATATACATAGGAAAAATATTTTGAACAAACTGCTTTTTGTAAAATCTTATTTGTTTTCATTTTCATCTGTTTGAATTAAATTAAACAATGCTTCATCCATCGGCACAATCCGCAATCAATTCGACTGATGAGTTCTATCCGGCTGTACTGTCAATTCATATAAGTCGAATACAAATACGAAAGAAGCTAGTAAAGATTATCGCGTATTTCTACCATTTGCAACTATTATGTAGCGATGATGTTAGAATAATTGAAGGAAATTGCTCTCAGAAGATTGCAGGCCATTGAATGCAAGTTTTATCAATACCATATCTTTAAGCAGTGATAGAGAATATCTCAGCCCAGGAAATATCGAACATGTGCTAAAAAAGGAATAAAGATCGCAGACAGGCAGTTGTTACATATCTCATCATGTCATTGTACAGAATTCAAGTAGCTCTGATAAAGCGGAAAGCGGTATCATACTTATGACAATATGTCTGCGGGACCCAAACTACAACAATACTTACCCGAAATCAACTAAATGTTCATAGTGTTCACAGCTGATATAGAAAAAATGTGTTACGGTTCTCAAGGAAGCTTGGCTTTGTATGTGTTGTGTCGTTAGTCTACATATGCCCAAAATTCTGTATGTTACTTTTCGAGCTAGCCATACTATGGATCCTCCCTTTTTTTAGGCAATCTTTCACCTAATCTACAGTATGCTCATAGGCGTACTCCCAGCTGGCATACCACGTCGAGATCGTTTAGTAGTACCCCGAATAAGAAGAAGGTTTCATATAAGAATTTTAGGGTAGCCACCGAGTTATCTGACCGGAATGCTACAACAACAGAGATTGCAGAGAATGCTTTATTTTGGATGAACCAAGAATTTGCTATCATAAAGAATGGTAAATCTCAACGCAGAGCGAAATTAAATTTGATCGGACGTCTACAGCTAAGTACTGAAAGATCTCAACAAGAAGATAATCTGTCGATTGTACAATTAAGAATACCCAGAACACAGGAACAATTATACAAATCATGAAGGGGTGCGGAAATAATTAAACAATACAGTTTTACAAACGGAACCGATAGATATTCAAAAAATATGTTCCTACCGTCAAAGACAATGATTAGAGAATAGCTGGAATGACGCATTGAGCATAAATATATGAGACGAGATTACGAGGATATCAACACTTTCATTTATATGGCATAAGGCAGGTTCAACTTCTTCCGTAAATCGGTTTATAAAAATTTGTTGCCTTACCAGTTTAAGTTGCAGTGAAAACGTTTAAGATTTCGTTACAGGACTGAACAAATGTAAATTATTTTGATGTTTGAAAAAAAAAATCTATTGAGGGTTTATTTTTATCTCATTAGTAAAATATGACCTATGTTCTAATAGTATTAGTACAAACAGTAGTAGTAGTTGTTGTGAAATCTAGTCTCGGACATGGAAGGGAATGCCGGGTTTTAAAAGGACAACTCAGTCGTTTTAACAATTCAAATAAAAAATTTTATTAACCAAAAATTCATTTGCGTAAAACTAAATATCACAGTAATATAAAATTCATAATATAAAATTCAATAAAAAGAACTTCAAACAAAAATTAAAAAATAAATAAAACATCTGATTTGACGTAATGTCACTATATGACGTTACGAAATGAAATATACTACAGGTATGTATACTTTAGGTAAGTTGATGATATTTTTGTAAAATTTCCTTATAAATAATAATAATTTTATATGTTTTAGGTGTTATATCTATTTGGTGGAATGTTTGGAGATCGCTGGAGTAAAGGAAGAAGTTCCTGGCTTAGATAAGTTCTTTTTCTTTAATTATTGTTTTAGGATTAAAATCTTTGTATCTCTTCGGACTTTTTTTAGGAGGATATATTTCGTCGCTGGAAGGTAACTACATCGGTGGACTGAACAGTAGTAGTTATACTAACTATAGAAATACATGTAGAAGTAAGATAATACATATCCATTACATTCAACTTAGAGTCACTCACTTTCCTACTGTTTTTCCTGTGGGAGAACGCGCTACATGAATTATGAATTATTTAGAATAAAAAAAAAATCCAAAGCTCCTGACAAAAAAAGAAAAATATTGAAGAAAAAAAATAATACTAAAGAGAAAAAGAAGCAGAAGTGCAAGGACAATAATTTGGCCATAAGCATAACATTAACATATATAAATATAGTAAATAAAATGTACAATAAAGGAGAAGAAAATATAATAAAAAAAAATAATTTTTTTTATTTATATTTGCTCTTTATTTAGTGGCTCATTGGCTCTTTTAAAAATTTCTTAAAACTAATTGACAAAAGGGCACAAAATTGTAAAAAAGACACTAGCTAAACTAACTTATAAACAGTGAAAAGGGACAATTAAAAACAATTAATACAACAAAAATGACACACAAAAAGGAAAACGAACAAGACAAAATTCTCAAAAGAGGCTAAAAACGGACACAAGAATTTTGAAAAAGATCTACAGTTTAATCAACAATTTATAACCAGTCCCAATTTTAACAAAAAGGGAAGTGGCAGTCCCAAGGAGTTCCAAATTTCCAAAATAAATTAATAAAAATGTCCCTAAATGAGCGCATTTCAATATAAAATTTTGTAATTTAGAACCGAAACCGAATTAAAAATAAATGACCGAACGAACGAGAAATTTACGCGATACCGTTATAGAGTCCCGCGAGGGCAGGGTGTAGTATTATAGACCTCTACAAACTGCCCTCATCATCCCTCCAGCTTAGCATCTCTAACAGAGTACTTGTCCTTCCCACCGCACTTGCAACGATTCCTAAGCGGGTAGAAGTCCCGTGGACTAGTGTTGCAAATGCTGTGGCCTGCTATCACCAGCGAAAGACAAGAGCTCCATCCTGCACCGACGATAGTGGTTGCCACGTGCAGTTGAATGTGTCTGCAACCGTTGCCAGATATTTGAGACGTAAACGTCTCATCAATCTGTCCTCGAAGTGGCGCTTAAGTGCTTGTGCATGGTGTTGTGGGTCAGTGTTCTGATTCCCATCTCCGACTCTCATGTAGTACAGCTGAATTGTAGATTTGGCCAGTGTCAACACAAAGCTAATCAAACAATTCACTCGACTACAGACCTTTGGTCCCCATAGAAACGATATCCTAGTAATTCAGATCAACTGAAACATACCGCACACGAGATCCATTAGACCCCGCAAAGCTGGGCAAGTGAATAACCTGTGAAACAGGGTGCCTTCACCGGCACAAACTGTGCAAATCCTCTGAACTCGGCGGTCAATATGTGACAACTGATTAGGATGCACAAGACTGTGATGCAGCAATTTGAATGCTACATCAGCATCTTTGTAATTAGAAGGATAACTGTAGACTACTCTGCAAGATATCCCTCCCATCATGCCCATATTCCCCCCGAGTTGTGTTCGCCCTCTGTTGTATCCTGTATACTCCGGATAAATAAGAAATAAAACGTGTAACGAAAGTAATAATAATTTTAATATGAAAATAATAATCAACAGTGACAAAGATAATTTAATTTACAAAAGAAAACATTAATAGTGCCTATGGAAAAATAGATATGCATTTAATGGTATGTTGCAGAGAAAAGACAAAAACTAAAACTAAATTCCTAAAACAAAAAGCAAATGCGAAAGTTTAAATAACACTTATAATTAAAGTGTCGTAATAAATGAACTTATTTTCGACGGATGTACTAACATGATATCTCGAAAACAAATAATTCATAAAGGAGGGACAATTGGAGCTCTCTCTTCCGGCAGATCCCTGATAGAGTGCAGAGGCATGTAAGAATGGATTGTTTAAGAAAATTAATTTGAGAAGTAAATAAAATAAAAATAATCAAATAAAATCTAAAAATAACGATCTGGAGGAGAAAAAACAGTACAAAGCTTCTCATCAAGCGCTACTTTCTGCGGAAGATACGAGAACGGGCTCTGGATTACTAATTTTGGATTAGCAGGGTACGAGGCTAATTGACCAAAGGTCAGGACAGAGGGCAAGTTAAGTGGTTTTTGTTTTCCATAAGAATAACTATTTTGTATGTTCAAAATCGTGGCTTGGCTGACTGGCATCGCAAAATGAGTTCCTTTTTTTGTGAGAAATTTAGCATAATTAAGTACATATAGATAGGGTAAGATACTCAGTTCCGAATCACTGTAAGGAAAGTTTTACCTTTTACCCCTTACTACTGTAGTGCAGAAGTATGTATAGTGGTAATAGTTAGTTCAATAGCATGTAAAACATTTAGATCAAATAACCACACTAACAGGCAATAACCCTATTGTGTTGTAGTTGTAGTAGCTTGTGTGATGAATAAATGAGGAGAGCCAAAACCCTCGAGAATACTTCACAAGCCATGAAACGGACTCCATCCCTACCACATGCGAGGCCCAACAGAGTCCTTACATTCTAAAATATTTACCGTGTTCTTATGTAAAAGTGACAAAAATTTGCTTTGAATAGCTCCTCCGCCCTAAACTACTATTTACACAGAAAAATGGCGTTCCGTTAATCTTAAGCTTGCTTTCTTGTCTTCTGAACCGGAATAAAATTTTTATAGATTTCTTAACAAAATTATTTAAAAAAATTATCTTAACCAAATCAGTACGATTACTCAAACAAAAATTCTCAGCTGAGTAATCATTGTAATGTCGCTGTGCCGTCATGGCATGCCGTGGGCTGATAATATCGAATGTAGCTGCCTACAGATTCTGAGTCCGGCTGCACATACACACAAGCAATTACCACTCAGCTGAGAGGTATTGAGCGTAAAAAGGTAAGGTTAGTTTTTTATGATAAAAAGAATATCTGAACTCTACACTACAAGCTTAAAACTCTCTTAGCTAAAAAAAATTGTTATGTTTTTAATATATTTAAATATTAGGTTATTAAAACAGGTAGAAAAACAACTATTTTTATAGACTATAGCTATAAAAACGGTTAAAATGTGAAACAAGTCCCTTTTTCCAGATCTGAGCTATAAGCCATTGCCAGGTCCGAGACCCCATTTTCAAAACGGATTTATAAGTTTTAAAAGATCGTTTTTTGAAACTACAGGGCTTTCTGCCTAACAAAAACTGAAAATTAAAAAAAATTAATAACAAAATATTTTATATTTCTTAAACATAAAAAAGGAAATAACGGAGAAACAGAAAAAATTCATCACATTCTATGCCTAAAAAGTAGTGCATGCTAATATTTTAAATACATATTTCGCATGTGAAGCAGCAACTACTCCAGCGAAGAAATATCATGTTCTACTTTTTATGTAGTTATTTAAAGTTAGAACCCTTACCGCTGGTGGGGGGGAATTCTAAAAGAAACTACCTGCTTGGTGACTGAATTCTGAGTAAGTTCTTTATTCATTTTTACTCTTTATTTATATCAATTTTACCTTAAAGATAAGTTATGGGAACCAAGGTTATCTATCCAGAAATTCAACGTTTTTCACATGAAATTTAAATGTATAAAGCTTTTGTGGGAATGAACGTTATCACGTGAAATTTAATTCTTTTTCACGGACGGTGAGAAAAATAAAGTGCAAGTATGCATTTTATATTGTGTGAACGTTGAACTTGTGGGAGAATTTGATGAGAGAAAATATTATTTTTAGAAATAATTCTTTGCATGATCATGTTGATCAACCTATACCTATGTACCTATATAAAATATTGAAGTTCACATAATCTATGTAGCTTTTTTTGAAAACTTTCGAATACTGGAGCATGCCAGACCATCGTTTGTAGCCGCTATAAAGTTAGCACAGCTATAGCGTAATTCTAGCATTGATTCTTTTCTGATTTTGTGGTCTTTCAATTTTTCTTTTCAATATTTGAGCAGCCTTTTCGTCTCGTTGTTTTCTATTTTCTTCCCTTTTAGTATTTCGTTCTTCTTTCAATTCGACTTCTGTAATATCCACGTTAGGAATATTCTAATAATAATACTCTATTTCATGTATTATCTAATGTATTATATTTAAGTTACACTAAGGCTTAACGCTATGATTTTAATGCTGATGAGCGGTATGCAACGAAGAAAGCCACTTTGCTACTTGCTATCTCAATGTGTCTGTGTACAGTGAACTTAGCCATTGATTGTGAATAACTTCATTGAGTAGTCGTGATCATAGCCATGACTGTCCTCGTTTATACCTTATCTTAAGCAGAGGTTAAAACCTGTTTACAATGCATATGTTACAACTCTCTCCTTTTTAAATAGAGACCTCTCAATACATTCTCTTAGTTCTACATGGGATACCTTCATATTATCGATTTACATTTTCTTTTAAATCGAAACGTATCTATTTTAATCGTTATCTACTTACTATGTACTAGGGATCACAAATTCAAAACGTATTACTACTTTTTACTTCTATAACTATAGTATACAATTTTAAGGCTTAGACCTAGTATGTATTATACTTCACCAATTGAGTTACCAGGCAAAAGCGCGAGTTTTCTTTGAGTACTTTATCCAGATAAAACACTATAATTAACATCCAAGAAATGCTATTTTTTTTATATATAATATGTTTATGACCTTTCAGAATTTATAATTTATTCCTTTCTTAGCACTCCTAAATAGATTACTGCGAGTTTTAACAGTTTCCGAGTCACAATAACCATCATCGCTTACTACAAAATTTTCAGTTTTATTTTCGTCATCTACAGAAGGTGATGCGCTTGCTACTTCGTCTATATTCTGCTTCTGTGCCTCTGGTTCTTTTGGTAGTTCGACTTGTGACGTATTGGTTCCCAATTCTAGATTCGTTGTTGGAATTATCACTTTTCTAACACCTGCGGAGATTCTGTGACGCAATTGGTTTGAATGTCGTTTTCTTCTTACAGATTCTCCTTCTGACTTGACGAAGTATGTTCTAGTGCCCAGAACACTTTCAATCGTCCCCTTTTCCAGGTTTTTTTATTACTTTTTATACGTTCGAGACCAGACCAATTCTCCCTATTCGAACTGTCTTACCTTCTTTCCCCCATAATTTTTTATTTCCTTTTCTTGTTGAACTCTAACCTTTTCTCGAGTAGGAGCTTTTTCTGTATTCTGGAATTCTTTTATTTTGGGCTTAACAAGGTCTAATCTTGTTTGAATTTGCCTACTGAACATTTATTTTGCCGGTGTCTCCCCTGTAGTGCAATAGGGTGCTGTTCGATAAGCTAGCAAAAATCTGTGCATAACCTCTTATATATTCTTGGAACTGGGAGAAATTTTTGAAAAAGCACTCTTAAAAGATTTCACCATATTTTCAGCTTGTCCATTCGATTCAGCATGATACGGTGCACCCGTCATATGCCGTATACCGTTTTGATTTCAAAATTGTTGAAATTCCTCGGACACGAACGCCGTGCCGTTATCGGAAACAATCACTTTGGGTAGTCCA
The DNA here is from genome assembly GCA_963930735.1 of Dioctria linearis. Classification (NCBI taxonomy): domain Eukaryota; kingdom Metazoa; phylum Arthropoda; class Insecta; order Diptera; family Asilidae; genus Dioctria; species Dioctria linearis. The sequence continues at coordinate 283,515,002 of OZ005740.1, forward strand.
AACCTACTAAAGGTTTCACACAACTTTGAAATAGTGTACTTAGCTGAAATATTGGCAACCTCAAATACTTCAGGCCATTTCGAATAACTATCTATAACTATTAAGAAATATTTCCTGTTGAAGGGACTTCCATGGACTTACTTTTACCTTATTTGGATCCTTTTAAATTTTTGCGCAACTCTCACAGGCTTTAACATAAGATTCTAAATCTTTGTTTATTCCTGGCCAGTAAAAGTATGTTCGTGCAATGGCTTTCCGAAGTGGGCAGTGTGTAATTCCCTTAGAATCCTTTCACGGCGACTTGCTGGAATCACCACTCTGATGCCGCGCAATATACACCCACCTTCAATCGAAAGTTCATTTTTTACTTTAAAATACTCGCATACCTCACTAGCTTTTATGATGTTTGGCCATCCCTGCCTTATGTGTAGGGATACCCGTTTTAAGATAGGATCCTTTTCCGTTTCTCCCGATATTGCTTTTGCATCTACGAGTAGAAAACCCTCTTGTATTACATAATTTAAATGGATATTTTCAATATCCCCTGAAATTTCCTCAGAACTTCCCTGAGTTCCGGATATTGGTAATCGTGATAGAAAATCCGTATGATTTTCCGTTGTTTTGACAAACTTTATGTCAAAATCATAGCCTGCTATTTAAGGTATGCCTGTTTATGATCCAAATATCGAAATAAGAGGTTTACAATCTATCTTCAATATAAATTTCCGTCCGTACAAATACTGGTGGAAATATTTAATACCAAAATATATGGACAGTGCTTCACGTTCAATCTGACTGTATCTTTGCTCGGCATCATGCAAAGTTCGCGAAGCATAAACCAAATTCTTTATGTTTCGGTTGTATGAGTCAAAATCGCTCCTAGACCATAACTACTAGCATCAACGGTTAGTTGTAGAGGTAAATTGGGGTTGTAGTGTACCAAGACTTCGGCACTCGTTAGAGGCCTCTTAACTTTTTCAAATGCTCCTTGACATTGAGATGACCATTCCCAATAGGCATCCTTTTTTAACAACCTATTTAATGCGCTCGTGAGATCGGAAAGGTTTGGGACAAACTTTTGATAATAGTTGATCATTCCCAAAAAAGATTTTAGCTGAGTGGTGTTTTGAGGTGCTTTAATTTCCATGATCGCTTTTGTTTTTTCAGGACAGGGTTTTAAGCCTTCAGATGTTATGACAAAACCTAAATACCGAACTGAACCTTTTAAAAACTCACATTTATTTTTGTGTAACGTGAGACCTGCATCCTGGAGTCGGCTTATTACGGTTTTCAATCTTAGAAGATGCTCTTTCGGAGTCCTTCCCGCCACCAAAATATCGTCTATAAAGACCGCGACCCCTTCAATTCCAGCCAATACAGATTCGATGCACCTTTGAAAAATTGCAGGTAATGTCTTAATACCGTACGGGCAGCGCGTATATTTCAACAACCCCAGATGGGCTGAAATTGTAGTGATACTTTGACTTCTGTCATCGAGTTCAATTTGCTGATATGCAGATACTAAATCTAACTTGGAGAAATAAGCTCCACCTGACAACTTTTCCAACAAATCTTCAATTCTGGGATTCATTCTCCAATTGGGGATTTACTGTTATTTTATAATCCCCACATATTCGTACGGTTCCATCCGTCTTCAGAATTGGAACGATAGGAGTACCCCAATTTGACGAGCTAACTGGAACTAAAATACCTTGCTGCATTAACCTTTCTGTCTCTACCTTTGGCTTAATACTAAACGGAAGGGGGCGGGGGGTATAATATTTTAGTACGGAACCTTTCGATAAATACAATTGTGCTTTCCCGTATTTATATTTTCCCAACCTATCGGCAAATACTTCCGGATTCTCTTGAGAAATTCCTTGAACTGATTTTTGCACTTGTATTTGATTAATTTTTAGCTCAAGCTGAAACAGAGACATAAAATTGCGTCCTAATAATATCGGCCCGCCACCCTTTACAACACAAAACCCTACTTCATGCTTTCGCTTAGCATATTCAACTTTTAGTGAAGCCTTTTTTCCTATCTTCGTTTCTTCTAATTGTCGAAAAAGAGTTGAGGAAACAATAAAACTTCTCTCCGTTTGTTTTACTCCTTTTCTGACTGGTGTTTCAGGTAGTATAAGCAAAAATTCTGAAATCTCCACATTTGAATCATCTATAGCAAGATTACTGGCATATCATTTATATTAAGTTCTTCCAACACCTTAAATAGCATAATTAAACAAATAAATTATATGTTATGAAAAAAGTACTTACTTCAATATTAGTAGAAGCATTTCGGGGCTCATCATATTTAAATACAATTTCATTATATTCGGTTTCATTATAAGGCCTGCAATGAACGTAAATTAAAAACTGCCATAAAACAAGGAAAATCTTTAAATACGGCATACTATTACTGTTTCTCATTTGAAAGTCCTTATAAATTTCGTACAGTTTCAGGAAGTCATCTGAATTGGTACACGCTGATGTCTAGAAATTTTGCAATTATCCGATTTTATTTTCCCCTACAACTTCGACAAAACGTTTGAAGTTTACAGTTTTTTCATTCTCCCTTGGCACATCCCATTAAGCAATTCGATTGGAGTTCCGGTTGTTTTACTTATCATTTTTGACGAGTTTACCTGGAAATCCATACTATTTGCGTACGGATTTCCTCTTCTTTAGCCGTAGGGAACTGCGTCGAGATTCCAAGTCTTTGATTGTATTGGTAGTTGAAACTACACGTTGAATTCTAACAGATTTCCATGTTTTTTTCCTTATTATTTTCGCGTGGAATTCCCAGACTTTTCGATGGCATTTCTATATGGCATTACTAGGGATTTCAATGCTTTTTCAGCATTTTTTAATTAAGGAAATCTAACAGAGATCCAAATCTTTTCCGTTCGATTTATATACTGAATTCATAATAAAGCAGGGGAACATAAATATTTTGTAGGATGCATAGCTGTAGAAAAAGTTTCGAAAGTGTAGAGAAAATAATCAAATTGCTATGACTTGAATCCTTCCAAAATGTTAAAATAGCGTTTTGTAAGAATTAAAGTCATGTCACCTTGATTATTTTGTCTATACTTTCAAAACTTTTTCTACTGCTATGCATCCTACAAATAATGTATGTTCCCCTGCTTTATTATGAATTCATTATCTAAATCGAAAGTGTTGTACAATACACAGGCGATCGCGAATTGAATTAATTTATAGGGTAATTAATTCAATTCGCGATCGCCTGTGTATTGTACAACACTGCACGGAACTAAAAGAACACGGTAATATAAGCCATTAACAATTTTTCGTATATACCTCGAACGCATCTGTAAAGCTGAAAATGGCGTTCTGTAAGCGTGTAAAAACAAACAGCTTTTTGTCACTGTGTACCGTCACTTTTTCTACTGGAATTCTGTGAGAAATTTCCACATCTGGAATTTTTGCTTACTGGGATTGCCTATAGTATTTGACTCTTGCGTAATTTCATTTTGTTTACCTAAACATTTCGAGGATTCGATTGCATCTACATACGTTAAAACGGCAAAGACCACAAGTCCGAAATCCATTAACGATTGCCTCAACTGTGATACAAGTAACGACGACAGTTTTAATTATTAGAGCAAGCTCTGCCCTTGTAATTCTTTTCTCCAAATTATTACGCCTCCATTTGAGAATAGCCAACCAGATTTAATCAAAATTATTTGGAGCTTCTCACATAAAGTCGAGAGAGAATATAGGTAAGATGTGTATTATGACCATTTACCCACATAAGGGCGGATCCAGACATTTGCTCAGGGGGGGGGGGAATTAATTTGTTACAAAAAAAGTAATCAGTTTACAATTATTCTCTTTCAAAGTAGGTACTCTCCTTGGCTAGCGATGAACTTATCCCAACGTTGACTCCTTAATTGGAAGCATTTCTGGAAGGGTTCTTTCGGAACGGCCTTCAGCTGCTCAGTCGTGACCCTCTAAATGTCGAAAAAGATGTCAAACGTTTTTTCTTATAGTACAGTTTTTATTTTTGGTAAGAGCCAAAAGTCGCATAGTGTTAAATTCGGAGAGTTACGGTGGATGTGGACAGACAGGATTAACTTTTTTTTTTCAAAGAACTCGCGTATCGAGAGCAAGGTGTGGCACGGAGCGTTGGCGTGTTTAAAGAGGAAGCCATTGTACCATTTTTTTTTACTTATCACGGACTCAGGCAAAATGTTTAGTTCTACTCCATGCTTTCGAATAGTCAACCGCCTGTTTGAACGAATCCGTTTTGCCAGTTTTTGCACTTTTCGTGTGCTTTTGAGGCCCAAGGACGTCCCGACTATTGCTCGTCTTCAACCCACTCAATTTTGCTTTTAAATAGCTCAATTCATTTAAAGACAGTATTCAGAGTCAGTTCAATATCTCTATATACTGATTATAACTATTTATGAGCTTCTTTTACGCTTTTTCCCAACTAACACAAAATGTAATATTAACACATTGTTCGAAATCCATAATGTGCGACAGACACGGTAAACATGACGTTACTCTTCCTACTCTGGAAGCCGACTGACAAGTCACAACTTGTTATACGCTAGATGAAATCCATAGGGTATACTAAGATTGCCATTCCGTTTGTAACGCACAGAAATAATTATGGTAGAGCAAAATGGATTGGACACCCCCGCATAAAATTAAAAGTTATTTTGATTTTTCCATGTCCGTCTGTCCGTCCGTCCTTCCGTCCGTCCGTGCGCACGATAACTCGAGGTCGCGTTCACTTAGAAAGCTGAAATTTTGTACACGGACAATAAAAAAAAAAAGTAAAATTAAGTTCGAAAATGAGACAAATCGGGCAACTCCTTCGTGGGGTTGCCATACAAAAATTTCGTTTTCCACTATATATTTGGACACTACCTGAGAATTCGTTCACATAGAAAGCTGAAATTTGGTACATTGTGTTCTGATAATAATAGCAAATAAAATTTCAAAAATGGACTAAATCGGGCAACCCCTTCTTGCTGTTGCCATATAACAATTTTGGTTTTTTACATATACTTTGAAAACGATCAGTCCTAGACATTTTTATTGTACCAAAAGCTTCTTCAGAATAAGAAATCCTATAAATTTTTATGGAACCTGTTTAAATACAACGTGCAAAAGTATTTGATAGCTTCTAAAACTACGAACAATTCAATTTTATATAAATTGAAGAATATAAATATAGGTCCTGGCTTATGTAGTACAAAATTACTGGCCTCGAAACTGGAAGTCCTAATTGCTCCAAAAAGCCCTGTTTTGAGCCTCTGGCTCATAACTAAAAAATGTATATTGTTACGCGCCACAAAGTGACGTAAGCGACATCTGTTGGAAATACAAACAACTTTATGTTAGCTTCATCTTACTAAACTTTGGGTTCGGAGAACGAAATATTCAGGTAGGTTCTAGGATAATTCGTAGAGTATAAATACGGCGCTCTCACATCCAGGAGGCGGAGTCTTATTTCAGAAAGTGAAGTGAACGAAGTAAACTATTAGGATTGTGATAATTAGAAGTACACTACTAGCGGTAACTATAAAGAGTTGATTTGATAATTATTTGTGAAATATTGTGTTTTAAATAACGAGCTAAGATCACGCTCGTAACAATATAATAGGCCTCCAGTTACGAGCCCCGAGCGTATTAGGAATTTGATAATTTTTATCAAGAAAACCTTATTAAATAAACCTCTTAATATACGTTTAGATTCATAAAATAGGATCAGGCTTACCCGCTTTTGTTAATTTGACAAAGAAATAATACTATTTAAAACTCGGGTCCTTAGTACTATCTACCCACTATTTTATGAACCGTTCAATTTAACGATCAGAAACAAAATGAAAGCGGCTCTCTACTTACTTTCAAGCGCAAGAAAATGACTAATCATGAATGAGTAATTTCACAAAAAATGCATTTTAAGCGTTATTTCCACGTCAGGCTTATTAATAAGGAAAAAACAAAGAAGAGGCTCGAAATTGGCAATGGGGCCCGAAAGTGGGTATTTTACCCTATTACCTTTTCTGGTTCTAAATAAATTGTGAAGTTAAGTTCTTTTAGGAAAAAATAATGTGGCGCCCAACATTTCCACCTGTGTAATGCAATATCTATTTTCATATCTAATGAATCACCCCGCCCCTGAGCGAGCCCTTGTGTATCACGGAGTACGTAACAAATGTATCGGCAAATTCTGTTAGATTGTCATGATACTAACTTGCAATGGATCCTATTAGGTTTTTCCGAATCTGGTAATATAGGAGAAAATCGTTTACGTATCATTACCTACGGTACAAAGCCAGCTCCTTACATAAACTTTAAAATTCTAAAAAGATTGATACAAAACGAATAAAATTTTCCAGTAATATCCCAAATTTTAGAAAAATATTTTTTTGTTGTCTTGTGAGATTTAAATAACTTGCAGACATAAACACAACTCATAATGATTCTTCATTCTGATCGTATTTGTTGAGCAAATGGATATCTGAAAACTGTCTTGATCTTCCAACTTATCTTTCTTCAGAAGCTAGTGAAGTTTTCATCCCTTTCAACTTATCAACAGACAACTGTTTTAAAGCCATGGGAGTCTATTAGAATCTTATATCGGATCAAATTAATATAAAAGAAAAAAATACAACTACTTCTAGCAATTGATATCCATATAAGGAGAAGCTTGTTATCAGGACAAGACCCTGTGATACCCTTGATTGGATTTCGTCATGGCAGATTAATGAACTGTGTGATGTATATAGAAATTATATCTATTTACTACTCCCAAAATATCAACAAAGGCTACAAACAAAATAATATATAATGTAAAGCTAAATGTCTACCGAAGTATATGATTGAACAGGCACAATTATAATATCTTGCCCAATTTCGATTTCAATTTAATTAATTCATGCAGCGTAGATGTTCCGCTATCAAAAAAAAAAAATTGCAAAGGGGTTATCCTTAATTCCGTATATTCTTACTCAATTACTAAAAGAATCATTGCGATTTTTAAATTTAAAATCTGGAACTAACTGAGGTTTAAACTATTTATAATTACTAGATTTTTTACAGACTTGAGAATCAGTCACTAACTTTTTTACAAACGGACTTTCTCAGAACTTACTTAATCTTCTTGTGAAAGAATAAATACTTATAAATAAAAGTGAAGCAGTTTCCTATGAATGAGAGTGTCTTAAATCAATGTAAAGTAAACCTATATTTTATAACCTTATCCATCCATATATCCCTTAATATTAAATGAAAAATTCATTGCTCCGCTTTTATACTTCTTGGCAGCAGATAGAAAAGTTCTCTTTTGAAATTAGTTCTTTATGTTCGAGAACAAAAGTTAGAAAGAATTACTTTTACGCCAAACAACTATAAATTTTGTTTACCAGCCTAGAAGGAAGCGATGTGGCCTCTTAATATAAACTTTGAAACTTTATTGTGAAACAAGCGATGTTTTGACAGGCATATTGTTATTATAGAAAGTAAATGTTTCGTAAAATATCTCGAGGCAATGTAATGAAGGGAATCTTACAACACAAGCAATTCAAGAGTTTACCTGAAAGGCATAACAATGAGGAGAGAATAAAATGAAGTACCTACCTATATCAAACCACATTAAAAATTTAACTAAAGAGTATAAGCTGAGCCACAATGCAATTGGTAGTTATTAGGCAATAAGAACAAAACATGTATTTACTTGAATCCTTGTGTTTATGTATTTCTCTTAACTACAAAATACCGAGGCGTAATTACACACTACACATTTTCACAAGGTGCCTAATTTTAAATAACAACTAGTTAAAGCGAGGTGCTTACTTACTTATAATTAAAATTAAATAAATAAAATTATTAACAATATATGTATATGTACATGTAAAATATATATTAATATTTTTTACTTATTTTATTAAGGACTGACAAAGGTATTTCTTCTGCTTGTGGAGAAAATTGAGATGAATGGGCTTTTACAAGTTTATTTAAAAACTACTTGCTAGGCTTACAGTTCAATACTAACTTAACTTTTTCGTATCTAAATATATATATATAATTTGTTTTTTTGTTTTTATTGTTTTTCTTATTATTAAGTCAAGCTCATGGGATACCCTTTGGGTTGTTTGTGAATTGGGTAGAAGACGAGAATTTGCAGCGAATCTAGCAGCTAAAATATTAGTTTCATTCAGGGCGGTAACAATCACTTCACCATTATTAAGTAGTGAAGGTATAGAGGAACTGGTGAAGTTGTTCCTGATGGTTTTGACCAGGGACCAGAAACCTTTGCTACCTTTGCAGCTTGACAATATTCTTTGTCTAATATTTTGGTCAAAAAGACATTTTTCTCTCTGGATAATGGATTACCAGGTGTTCCGTACAGTCTTGTAGACTTGTTTCAGTTTCGGACATGGATACAATTGATAGGCGCGAAAAGCAGACTCTTTCGCTTTTATAGCTTGGTTGCACTTATCGTTAAACAAGAGCGATTTTGCTGTAATGTATTCACTAATGCCAAGACTTAGTATGTTACTAATATCTAATGTGCATTCATCAACATCCCTCGAAGCAAAACAGACCGACCAATCAATTTCTCTAAGATACTGGATAAGACTTTCCCAATCGGCATTCTTATAGTGTCAAAGAAGGCTACTTGTAGATGGAGAAGTAGGGCGGCACAGGTTTGAGATGGTAAATTGAGCCGTGATTACGCAGTGGTCTGAATTACCGAGAGGGAACCCGACTGAGATAGAACATTTGTCGGGGTGGTATGTCAAAAATATATAAATTAGCTCTATCTCCAGCTGCATCAGGAATTCGCGTTGGTGCACCTATTAGCTGTTGCAAATTAAAATATTCACTGAAGAGTTCAACGAAGCGGCCCGCAAGACTAGTGATAGAAGAATGTCTGAGCCAAGATATGTTATGGGCATTAAAGTTACCTGCCAGGACCATTTCGAAAGAGGGGGAGACAGAAAGCAAATGATCAATATTTCTGGATATATCGTCAACTGTACATACCATGTCGTCATCTGACGAATTTGGGTGCGACAAAGGGAACAGAAGTAAATGAGGTGTTTGTGAAGTTTTGAACCCAATCCAGATGTAATTAAACTCTGGATTGGCAGATGGAAAGCTTGAAGAATGGTAAACGCCACAACATTCCGAATATATATTGGGATCCCTCTATGCTGAGAAAAAGAGGCAGAGGCTGTAACCAGGCACGTGATTTCACTTCGCGCACGAATTGCCGGATTTTTTGAGTTAAACCGATTTGATCCGATAAAGAAAATAGATTCACTAAAGGCACAGTTAAGAGAGGCCGAGGAAACTACAGCGGGGGCTAGAAAAAGAGTTGAGGCTCGATCGATCTTCACAGAAAAAGCCGATTCAAGAGGGTAATAAGGTGAGTATGAGTAAAGGTTTCAAGCCGAGGAAATTGTTATTTTGTGAACAGCAGAAAGATCCAGAAGAAAATTTAGAAAGGGAGCTAATCAGAAGAAAGAAGCAGGAAGTAGCGCCGAGTGAAAAAGTGAACCAGATAAGGCCAGAGGAAAGAAATATCACAGGGCAAGACAACATGGCAGACCTGCATGTAAAAGTGATGGATCTAGCATCCAAGTATGTACCCATACTATCTGGCGAAAGGTTGTCCAAACTGGCGAAGGAAGTGTATCGCTTTCTGACCTGCGGTAAGGATCTACGCGATAGACTGACACAGGTGGAGCATAAGATTTTTATCAGGTGCATAAAGTATCGCGTAACGGACTACTTGGTAGACTCACAGGAACCAAAAGATTTTGATGCTTTACAGGAAATAATCAAATGCTGGCATGTAGGCAGAAGCCTGGTGAGGATATCAGGGACTCGAAGACCGGATGAAGGAATTGCTAGACCAAATAAAAGCGGCGGTCTCGGTGAAATGCCCAAGAGGTGATACAGGATTGATAGCAGAGCTAGAGGCGGATGCAGTAGCGACATTTAAAGCTGGCTTTAGGAGTAAACCTACTCAAGTATACCTCACTGGACGGAAATTCGAATCGCTAGAAGGAGTACAAGAAGAAGGTACCTACTATGAAAAAGATGCACAAATGCTCCAAGTAAGAGACCCAGAAGTGGTACAGGCAGGGTGGAGGTCTAACTAATTAGGTACACAAAACAGATGGGGTGCGGGTGAGGCCGGCCCCAATCTAGTTCAGCGACCGCAAAGACCGATTTATTCCACTGCTATCACCCATAAAATACCAAGAGCAGGCCGCCAGGGTAACCGCGCCGAGAACCATTCATTGCTTCAAAAGTGAACAGCGGGGTCACATTGCGAAAGAATGTAGGACACAGCCTCCTTACTGCACCAAATGTAACAGCTATGGTCATGAAGTAGCGAGCTGTAGCAAACAGCAGGTACGTTTCGCAAATACCGCGATAGGTAGTCCAATTGAATGTATTCAACCCCGAGCGGCAGCTGGGGAATTCGTCCACAGCTGCCTTCCATTAACAAACTCCAGAGACATACCGCGAGGGGGGATGATATTTCAATAGATTTAAGCTTACTGAATAATTGTAGCATCACAGTTGAAGCAGATATAGGGTTAACAGGTAAGTTAAATCTTTTGGTTGATACCGGGTCTACATGTAATTTAATAAAATTTAATAAGATAAGAAAAAACACGTTTCGTCAGCCGCAACGAACTATTACTATTGGGATTTATTTGGGGCTCAAGGAAAGTCCGTAAGAGTCTATCAATCCAAGTTACGTATATATACTGAAGAGCATGCTTGCGAGTTCAATGTAATTTATGACACAGACTCAATACCAGCTGACGGAATACTGGGTATTAAATTTCTTAACGATAGAGCTATCATCGACTGCATTAACCAAAAACTGTCAATACGGAATGTAAAAAGGAACAAAGAAGAGAAGCCTCTTTTTGCGAATGTACCAGGATGTTGCAGAAATCAAGAGTGAAATTATGCATCCCGAAGACACACACACACACACACACACACACACACACACACACACACACACACACACACACACACACACACACACACACACACACACACACCCACACCCACACACACACACACACACACACACACACACACACACACACACACACACACACACACACACACACACACACACACACACACACACACACACACACACACACACACACACACACACACACGACACACACACACACACACACACACACACACACACACACACACACACACACACACACACACACACACACACACACACACACACACACACACACACACACACACACACACACACACACACACACACACACACACACACACACACACACACACACACACACACACACACACACACACACACACACACACATACACACACACACACACACACACACACACACACACACACACACACACACACACACACACATACACACACACACACACACACACATACACACACACACACACACACACACACACACACACACACACACACACACACACACACACACACACACACACACACACACACACACACACACACACACACACACACACACACACACACACACACACACACACACACACACACACACACACATACACACACACACACACACACACACACACACACACACACACACACACACACACACACACACACACACACACACACACACACACACACACACACACACACACACACACACACACACACACACACACACACACACACACACACACACACACACACACACACACACACACACACACACACACACACACACACACACACACACACACACACACACACACACACACACACACACACACACACACACACACACACACACACACACACACACACACACACACACACACACACACACACACACACACACACACACACACACACACACACACACACACACACACACACACACACACACACACACACACACACACACACACACACACACACACACACACACCAGGACAAATATTTGGCCACCACCAGCAGCAGTCAACGACACAGCGAGGTAAAAAAAAACACTATAGTGTTAAGCCTATTTCTGCTTTCCATACCTCAGACCATGAATTCAATGACCACAGCTGATAGTAGCCTTAGTGCTCATCAGTGACACTGATTTCGGATGAACATTCATATAGAAAAACGAACACTACCGTACTATGCTGCTGGCTTTAGGAATGCCGATAGGACATAGAAAAGCGCTTAACTTGGCTGGTATAGATTTAATTACTAAATTTAATTTAATTGTTCAGTTATAAACAGCGCGGCGGATTTTAATAATTGTATGATTATTATGGTGGTGGGAATGGATTATGGTATGGTGGTTATAAATTTAGAAAATAGACGCTGCACTGCACTGAACGAAATAAATTTTAAAAATAGCAACGCGCACGAGGTAACGTCTAACTAAGTCGACTCCACGCACTCAACTCCCTATAAGAGAATGTCTTCTGCGTTTACCTGTCGTCTAGGTGGGTTTTTTGCGATTTTTTTAGATTTGACCGCTAGCGAAACCAATGTTCGACCGCAGAAAAACTTCTCTCAGTAATAGCGAACTTTTCGTGACATTGCTGATTTGGAACGTTAACGCAAAGTAGTGTTTTTTTTAGCAGCAGTGAATACAGCCAGAAAGTGAGGGGAAAATAAGTAATCCTCAAGGTAAGTATTGTGAATGTGTTGTGTGACTCACACTTGTAAATAAACCGAGAGTGTAGTGCACTGTTATTGTGTGCTTGGATGACGCACTAAAAACGTCCAGTATCAATCCCTATGAAGTCCGCCAATAAAATACTAGCTAAAAGAAGATGCTTGCCAAAAAAGCGCAGAAAAAGCCCTCTTAGGACAATCTAAGAGAGATGCGTATATGAAATGCGTCAATATAACCACATTTGCCGGAAATGCGATTTCGAAAAATGTGCTGGTCAAATTTTGTTAAAAAATAGATAAATGCACCGTTTGATTTTATTCAATTAAATTTTACAGGTCATTTTAAATAATTTCATGACATTTTTCGTCGACTGGCCAACCTAAACAGTAGGTATTTCATTTTTTTTTTTAATACCTATATTTTTTTCACTTTACACCCAGTCAATCTGCAATGTTCAGCAAAAGTGGTGCATTTTCCCAGACCTTTCCAAAGATGTACTTTGAACGATTCCTTTAACTGAAGTTATGGGCAAAAGTCAGACCTCTACATTCTCCTTTCAAAGTACTGGAATTAATGGTGCAAATATAATAAACTAAATCTATTACTACTCCGAGTAAAGTGCAATGATATATACCTACCTATGCATATATTACATTCCTCTAACGCTGGTTTATTTCTTCCGTGCCCTGATTCTCAAAGGCTTGGGGCTGTACAATGTTGTTTTGTTGGTTTACGTGATCACATTGATCTGCGAAGTACTTATTCATTTGTGCTTTCTGTGGCTTGATTTGTATAGCCATTTTGCTGCCTCCTTTTACAGGATGTTGAAGGCTGTGTTATGTTTTCTTCCAATTGTTGATTGTGATTTTTTTGTCAACTGACATCTGCGAGACGATTTTCAACCACAAAGTCCTGAGGATTAATGGTTGGTCTTATTTGGTTTAGGTGGCATCTATATCAATGTGTCGCATATTCAATGACGTACATGTGGTATCCAATACGTTGCGTATTCTTCCCCGACACCGATTTTGGTGCATGCTTTGAAGAGTTCTGAGAAAGTACGGGTTGATTTAATAAGATCTGCTAAATTAATGCTTATATTTCCCTTTGGGGGTGTAAGTAATGATATTAATGTGCGTGGCTGCCGATCATGACGTAATACTGATGGTGTTTTACCTTTGCCTGTTTGAGTAGAGCGGTAAGTAATAAGATATTTAAGAATAGAACTGTCCAAATCCTTGTGGTGCATGGTGGATAACTGATGTACCCAGATGGGAGTGAGTGTGTCCAGAGAAAAGACAGTAATGATGCTACTGAAAGGCGAACTGTCGTTAAATAGTCCCCCAACGGTAAGGATAAATGGTAGTAGCCATAAATACGTGACCCGAGTCAAGTGACCCGAGTCAAGTAACCCGAGTCAAGTACTTGTGGATAAGTATGGGGCAGACAATGAGCTTTAACTGCCACTTTGGGGAGGTCAAGAAACGAATGCAAAGCTTGGTTGGCCAGCTTCGTCGGGTATTGAGGAGCAAGTGGAACCTAAGCAAAAGATCAACGCGGATTATCTATCTTTGTTACGTGTTCAACTTACGGGGCACCGGTTGGGTACAATAGTATAAGAACCGTTGTAGGATGTGCAAAAGTTCTCTTATGTCAGAGAATAATGCTATTGAGGCGTTTAGCTGTGTGCCATAGTGTCACCACAAAGGTCCTTCAGGTCTTAATGGACGCAGCCCCGCTTGATATTGAAGTGATAGGCAAGAGCCTGTCCTACAGGATCAAAAAGGGAATAGCCCTGAGAGAACAAGAATGGGTGTTAAACGAAGTTATGCAAGGCCTGAGCAAAAAGGATAGAGAAAATGCACTGCGCACTCTTGACAGGTCATGGCTCGCTGAATGCATTCATACATAAGAGGGGATTGGCTGAAAGCGACAGGTGTATGTATGCATTTTATATGCTTGAAATGCGGATAACAAAATTGAACTCCATTGTCCGACACAATAACTTCAGGTAAACCTTCAGTGGAGAAATGTGAGCCAATGCCCTTATCGTTGTTTCTGACGTGATTGATGTCATGGTTATAACTAAAGAATATTTCAAAAAAGTGCCTACACAAATTAAAAATATCTTTGATTTGAAAGTTTCAGCAAAATCGATATGTATTCACTGCCACGTTATTGAAGATTCAAACCACCTACTGCAAGTTTATGGAGGATTACCCGAATTTTCTTGGCAAACCTTACAGCTTTAAACTGTCCATGTCACGGTCGATTCCAGGCCACCAACAATGTCTACGCACTATTTGCTTGCTTCGCAAAATACCTCAATGTTCTTTACGTATCATCTAAAGAACCATTCGTCTGAGTTGCGATGGCAGAATTACCCAGTTGTAATTGGTCTGTATGAATTGAACTCCCTTTTTCGTCCAAATTGATCACTTCCGTTGTTAATATTGTTTAATATCCTTGCTAAGGTTTTTATTAGCATTCGGCCAGCCATACTTAAGAAATTTTTCAACTTGTTGCTATACTGGATCTTTCTCGGTGAACTTTGCAACTACTTCATGGTTTATAGGGAGTTCTTCTACTTTTTCGTCAAATTGGATACTTATTTCGGGACAATTTTCCTCTGTATTGACGAATTTTATGTAGGTAGTCTAGAAAAACAATCTGCATTTCCATGTCTTCTAGTGGGCTTGTACTTAATCACGTAATCGTATGAAATGAGCGTGATAGCCTGTGGTTGGAGTCTCTGGGCTGTCATTGGCGGTAGCTGTTTGTGTGGATGATGGAGTGAAATGAGAGGTTTGTGGTCAGTGAATAGCTCAAATTTCCATCCATATTAGTACTGATGGCATAAGCGAACACAAAAATTATTGATAGAGCTTCTTTCTCTATCTGATTGTATTTGCGGTGCTGTTGCATCAGTGTTCTCAACGCATGTGTTATAGGGCGGTCTGTTCCGTGACGATAAAAGGAATAAGAGGTTATTTGTCTGTACAATGCACGCGTTTTGTAGCATCAATTATCTGTTGTTTGAGATTCTGAAAAAAATTTTCTTGAGATGGACCCCAGGTAAAGTGGTAAATTTTATATTATTCCTTCTCAGAAAATTTAGCGGAGCAGCCAAGTCGGGAATTTTCCTCAAATTTTCGTTAATAAATTACCTTAGCACTGAAAGCTTCGAATTCTTGGATATTTTTGAAATCGCCTTTTAGTTTCATAGCTTCAGGAGCGGATCTAGCTTTGAAATTAGGCGGGGGGTCATCTTACTGCAATTAAATTTAGTAAAAAAAACATCAAATGGAGCACCACTTGTCCAAAGCCGCAAGTCGCTTACTTTAGCCACCGCAGTACTATCGTGAGGTACTAGGTACAGTTTTACACACGGGAATATATAATATAGACTGCTCGATATGCTATTACATGCGAGTACAATTTTTAGTGTGAAAAATAATTCTTACGTTGGTGCCAATATTGAAAAAAACCATTGGCGGGAAGTTGAAAAGTGATTTGAATAAAACCTTTTGAATTTATGTTGAGTATCTATGAATATATTGCCTTTGGTAAAATACTTTTTATCACTAATAACCCAAATAAAAAATATGTTTTTTATTTATGTAATTCAACTTCAAAAAATTTTACGGAAATTTTTACTCCAAAACTTAAAGAAATAAAAATGTATTTCAATGAATTTTATTGTATGCATGTAATGTATGTGCATAGGTTTTTCTCAAAACTTGTGTTTAGGACCCCAAATTTGGGTGATTCAAAATCCTCTAGAAACACTTTCCAAGCCATGGAACAGACAACCTCACTACCACATCAGAGCCCTAACTTAGTTCTAACTCCTAACATTCTAAAATATTTGCAGCGTTCTTATGTAAAATCACTGACATGTATAATATGGACTGACTACGTCTATTGAAATAAAAGGCGGGCTCACTTCTATATAGCGTTCTCTTTCGATCTTAGCACCAAGCGAGAGAGAACTGTATGAAATGAAATGAAATAGTATATCGAACAGTCCATATTATATACGCCAGTGTGTAAAACTGAGAAATGTTTGGTATGAATGACTCCTGCTGTTTGCACCGTAAACAGTACCATTATTAAAAAATGGCATTTAGTAAAAAAATTATATTAAAAAATGACACATCAATGCGGAAACGTTCCTAGTACCGCCCTACAGTACTGTGGTGGCTAAACCAAGTGACTTACGGCGCTGGATAAGTGGTGGGCCATTTGAAGTTTTTTTTTTTTAATTATTTGCTGTAAGATGACCCCCCCCCCCCCTAATTTCAATGCTAGACCTACCCCTGACCATTAATCGGTGGAATAGAGTCGGTTTGACTTAAATGTGATCGGTATGTTTGAATATGGATTTGGAATATGCTAGCTCGAAATGCACCATGAATTGAAATTTTTTTCATATTCACCTTCTATGGAAAGCAGGCATGAGTTTAGTTGCCAATTATTCGAAATTTTTATAAGGTTTACGATTGTGTTGGCATAAATGCAAGTGCTCGATAGACATTAACAGTTGTACACGAAATCAACATTTCATTTTTTTTACCAGCTGTAGAGTAGCAATTGAAACCAAATAATATCTCTTTTCAACAGTAAACTCATGTATCACTGACTATATTTCGGTGCTACTGCATCATCGAGAGCTTAACTACTTTTGATAATAATGCAGTAGAATCGAAACACGTATCAGAAATAAATGAGTTTATCTTTATTGTGGAAAAAAAAGTACACTGAATCCTCTCCTAACGGACACCTCCCATAAGCGTACTCCTCCTATGACTGGACAAATATTGTTTCCAAACTGGATCTAAAAGGACTGAATGGGCAATTTACCCTCTTAACCGGACACCTCTTCTAGACGTATGCGGACATTAATTTTCTCGCGTTTTGGATCGAATTTCCATTTATATTCGGACATTTTGTTGTTGCGATTTTATTGAAATTGATTAACCATTGGAAGAGGATCATGTTTAAAAAGGAAAATAAAATTCCGAAAAATGTTCTACATCTAGAAACAGATACACCTTTTCCAATGAGATTCTATGTAAAACTTAAACGAGATGTAGTAATCTTTCAAGCATTCGTGTAATTGATCATAAGTGCTTAGAACGATTTAGGCTATTAGTGCTTCAAAAATCGTTCTGTGTAACCAATCAAAATTCTTTTAGTTTGGTGGAACCAGTCAGAATGCCATTAATGTAAACAGATCACGCGATAAAATCGACTTCTTGTAAAGATGCAAGAAATATTTTACTCCATTTGATTTGGTGCAAATCTACAAGTCTCATATCAGGTCTAGATTAAAATATAATTCCCATGATTGGGCAGGGGCTGAACGCACTGCATTGTCCGCATTAGACAAAATCCAAAAGAAAGCTCTGCGGCTTATTAGTGATGACATATCAATAGCTTTATATGTTGTAGAATTATTTCTATGTGCACCGCACGAGCGCACCTGGCGCCTTGCTGTCAAAGAGTGTACACGTGCCCATAGATGAAAATTTTATAATTGATTTTGGATCAAAAAGTAATTTTTATTTTGACGGAATTCCATGACTATGGAATTCAATGACTATAATTGCATATTTTTTTAAGCAAGTCGATTTTATTGACTAGGATGTCCCAACAGTACTTTTTGCTATGTCCTATCGCAACCTTTTTTGTTCTCCGTTTATTCAGGCGTATTCCTATTTCTTCGGAAATCAGACAAAAATGTCCTTTGCAAGGATCATTCGACATGTGGAACAACATTTTGAGGAATCTTTGTCAGAAGATGAGTATTTTTCGCTTTTGCAATCCGAATACACTCCCAGCGAAGATGACGGCTTCTGAATTGGAAGAAAGTGATGTAGAGCAGGAAGAACGCGTTAGAATCTTGGAACTATTCGACATACGAGATATATTTTCGATAGGAATATTCAAGAAAAAAATACTAAATCTTTAAAGATCTAAAATAAAAGATTTATTACGTTTGTACACTACGGTGGAGTTCTTAAGACTAGCCAGAATTAGGAAAAATATTTTCTAAGAAAATTCAATTTGATTATCCTGTTCATTGCAATTTTGTTGACATCATATTTGTTTTCATTACAGGAAACTGTCTGTGAGAATTCCGGACTTTTTATTTTCTCAAATATGATAAGAAATTAAATGCGATCTCTGTTCACGTTTCATATCATAACAGGTGAGTTTGACTTAATGATTTTATTATTAGGGTCATATGGAATTTTAATATTTGCTGACGTAACTTACGCGCAATACTTAGAGCAATGATTGAGCTTCCTAAATGGAGCAAAGAGGACCGACATTTTACTCCTTGCTTTAAAATTCCACATTTTGAAAAACCTGCAAGTTTCAGTACACTACCCACGAACTGTACCGAGTTAGACACCTTTTTCGCTATGATTCCTAAGAGCTTGTTCATTTTTCTTCCACAGTGTGTTATGCCTATAATTTAGAACAATTATATTTTTAAATAAGTTATATAACGCTTGCTACCTCAATACGGCCCACAGGATTGTACGGTTATACTGAAGCCTAGATATATAATTAAGAACCTTGAGGACCCCTACATGATAATATGATTCACTTGGAATTTGTGCCTCTAAGGGTAAAACCATAATCGGGCCTGTTTTTATCAGCTCCATCGGCACTGGCCGGTATTCCTCGGCTCCCCGTGCTCCTCCCGAGATCAAAATATCTGGATGAACAGTTACCTCCGGGACAAAGCTGAAATTAGGAGACATACATTTTTCAACAAAGAATCACGCTCTAATACCAAAGAATACTTATCTAATCTAATGTATATGTGATTTTCGTGTTGTCCAAGTTTCTAGAATTTATTTGTGAGCCCATTCTATGTAGTCCCATGTCGTCCGAATTCAGTTTGACATCTATGTACTTCTGCCAAGCATTTCTTTTGCAGGTCCGTTACGCAAGTCATTGGGGCCGTTTCGCGATGCCTAGAAGATAATATAATACGGATTAGTATACTGGAACAAAAGCAGCCCGTATGGGAGTATCCAGAAGTCAACCGTGGCAACAATATCAAGGACACGTAGATAACACTTCACGCCACAACAAATAGGTGCACTAGGTTGGGGCTTATGGAAGGTAGTCTTGTAAGGAATGTAACCTATAAGTAAGGTTAGGTGTGTAAGTAGACACGATTGTGTGAAGAACTCAATGTTTTGTGGGAGCTCGATAGTCCTGAGCGATTCACCTTGCATTATTAAGTGGACTTATGACACTTCTTGGTGGAAATAATCCACGAAAAACGAGATTCCATCACTAATAGCGGGTCGCACACATGACACGAAATCTCGGTAAATGTGCATAATTAATATACGGTGGCCACTTCAAAAATAAACGTTTAATTGCAAAAAAGAGATTTATTGCATTTTTAGTTGGCGAAATTGTGGAAAAATCAGGGAAACGAACAAAATAGGTGAGCTGTCACTCGCGGTTTGCGGCCACTTTTATCGCGGAAACCAACATTTACTCGAGCAAATTATATTGCACTTGGGGTTTCCAATCTTGTGTTACATGAATTCACGAGTTTTATGATCTAAGATTCACGATAGTTAGAATTTGGAAAAATGCCCAGAACACTAATTTCTGAAAATTAAAATGTTTCACCAATCACATTTCAAAACACCGGTCACGTGAGTAAACTTACAGGGCTACCATCCGCCATGAAGATTTTAAATTTGTTTTCAGAAATTAGTTTCACTGCACTTATAACATCACCGGCTAATTATGTCAGAAGAAAGCACTTATTCCATAGTTTCTGCTCAAAAAAACAAATTGAGACTTCCTTGCTTCTGTCGCCGGGTATTTTTGAAAAGGGGGCCTTTGCCCGCCACATCTTCGCGGACCTAGCGGGATTCGAGGCTATAAATATAGCGCCGAAGATGAGTTAGTCAGTTAGTTAGTGCCGGAGGTTCAATTGGGGCGAAGATCCATGTCAGTTTCCATAAAAGTTTAAAGTGAGTTGGCGCCATTGATTAATCACGACTCGCGCACACAGGAGGTAAACACTACGTCACCTACGGGGATCTTGGCGAGGTGTTTTAGGAAAAAAAAAATATATATATATATCCAGTTTAGAGCGACGTGAAATCGTTGTACGCCCTCACTACAAATATTCGATAAAAGAATTGAAGAACCATAAAAGGAGGAAAAAAAATAAAAGAGAAAAGGAAACAAGATCTTACCTTCGGTACAAACTTCGATATTTCCTGGATTATACCTATAGTCCGTGGGATTTACAGATCCGACAAGACAGTAACAAGGAAGCAAGTTAAGTAATATATATATAATATTTTTTTTTTAATATACAAAAGAGGAAAAAAAACCAAAATTATTTTTGCCAACCTAATACGTGTCGGCGGTGTGTCAAGTGAAATGAAGAATTGTGTTTGCTTTGATGCAGTGACAGTGGCCATCTTTGCACAGGCGTTAAGCGCCCTGAAGTTTTGAAGTTTATGTTTGGTGTTATGGTTGGCGCCTTTGGTCGTAACGAATTTTGATGTTCGCGTGGTTTCGTACCAAAGAAGGTAGATGGTGTTGATCACGTATTGTAAAAGCTATTATAATGAATTGAATAGAAGAGGTTGAATGGCTCGGGATTACATATGTACGTAATCTCTAGAATTGTTGATCGATCACTTATAAGAGTTGACCTTGGCACATTACTTCAATATTATTTATTACTATTTATTAGTTATATGCATGCTTAGTAATACGAGTAGTTATATATATATTATTTTATTAACACATTTATAATCCTGTTGATACATAATTGTATTTATTATTTTGTCTGTCGTTAGCTGTGGTATAAAGCTGTCGGTTTAGCTTGGCCTGTTGATATTTATAAAGATTTTGTATATAGTAGAACATGTTCGACCTAGTCGGCACATTTGTGACCTAGATAAGTAGTTGCTATCTTAAAGAATTTAGTAAGTCGCCTCGATGTCATACACTAAATTGATGGAAATTCTTCAAAACTAGCTCGCTGTTATTATCTTTTGTAATTTCTAACACTTCCTATTATAGTCTATTTATTAAATTTATCTTTATTAACTTCATTTCGTTTAAGTTTTGTTATACCCCCTATACTTATCCTTTCCTATCCTCCCGAGCTGCTCTTTTATTGCTCATAATTAAGTGGTTTCGTGATTTCTTTCCCCCTATCCTAAATCACGTGGCGCCCAAATTTTGCGTACTCTTTCAATTTACAGGATTTCTACAGTATTTACTCCAGAGTTCAAGGAATCTTTCAACTGAACCTGCCCATCTCCCTGAGCCGGCCACATTTAATCTTGCGTGAGTCTGGGCACGTAACAAGTGCGCAAATGAAAAGCTTAAAAAAGAGGACATGGAGTTAGGCTTACCGACCAGGATGAAATAATTATTGTAGTACGTTTTTACTCGTTATGTCATACAACAGATTAGCAGAAATGAAGGAATAAGCATGAGAGGTCGAAGGGAAATAAGTTTATGAAAATTGCGATTTCAAGCGACAGATTTCTCAAATTGTCTTGTAAACTCTATTTGAACCATCCCGAAAAGCACACAAATGCGTCGAAATTATACTACGTAGAGAAGAGATAACAAATTGCCTAAAGTATTCTTTCCAAAAATGCAGCGAAGACAGTTCGTTCCAATCAATAGAAAGTATGGCAAAATTCAAGTGGTCGAGGTCAGCACTAAAGCAGTATCTTCCTCTCAAGCCCATAAAACGAGGAATTAAAATATGGGAGCGGTGTGATTCTTCCACTGGATATTCTTATGACTTCAATGTTTACGCCGGAAAAGATGTTAATCCTTCTGAAAGTACTTTGGGGGGAATAAACTGGTTTCAAGTATAACAAAATGCAGGATAGTTTTCTGGTTCGACAGATTTCTTACAGCAATTCAAATGGTTGACACTATTTCGTACCCAGCAGTTGAATATGTTCAACAGAAAGGATTTGTCAATAATGCCCGAAAAACTACCTAGAGGTGCAAGTCGTATTTATGGCTACCAATTTGGAACTGTAACTTCTTTCTAGTAAGATACTAAACTTGTAACGGTATTGAGCAATTATCATGACGCTGCAAATATTACTATACAACGTAAACTGAAGACTGGAAAAAAAGGAAATATTCAGTGCCTTCTTCCATAGTATTTTACAATAAATATATAGGAGGCGTAAACCTCTCCGAACAAAAGGCTACTGTTTACGATGTCGACAGAAGATCAACAAAATGGTAGAAAAAAGTTTTTTATAAACTCGTTATGACAGCCTGCATGAAATCATTCGTAATTGACAAAGAGGCAACTGGAAAAAATGTACGGTCTCTTCATTATTTTTCCGATGTTGCCGAGAATCTTATTCTTATCGGAGGAACGAATACTGCAGTTCACCGTAGACCAAATGCAGGGAGAACCTCTAGGAAGGATCTGAGATTTTCAAATTGGTAAAAATTAATGATCGCGTCATGCTCGTAGTTAGCGACGAAGCTGCAACTGCAATTGAAGCCGTTGTTATAGTGATTCATATTAGCCTTAAGAAGAGAAACGTAAATCTTAAGGACAAGCGACACAAAACAGAATCGCATTAGTAGATAAATTTGCAAACATTTTAACAGAACTGTTAAAAACCACAAACGCACAGAGAGCCAAACTTTACTTTTAAGTAGACAGCAGTACCAAAATTTTTTCGGGTGAGCAAATTTATTTTTTGAATAAATATTCGAACTCTCTTTTCTTCCTATTAAACTAGTGGTGTTTTTCTTTATTATAATGACAAGTTTCATTTTAAACCGAACCTAAATTTCGAAATTTGAAAATAAAGAAACCTGAATTTTGAATTTGAAAAAATTTCGAAAATCCATCTTAGATAATCCAATCCAATCCGAGCATGCTTAACATTCGATATGAAATACTCAAGCTATAAGGGAAAAATAAAAGGGATGTACTGGTGTGCGACTCCAACCCCCCACCCTCTTTCAACCCTTGAAGTGAGATTCTACCGTGGAATTCCACGAATCCGTCATAAGCAAAACAGTTCGAATATGGAACAGTTTGCCATCCTCTGCTTTCCCTCTATGCTATGAGTTGCAAGCATTCAAGCGAATGCACACAGTCACCTCCTTGGCTCAACCCAGTAATCCTCAATTCCCTACTCCTCTTCCTTTCTTGCCAAAGCTGTGCTACAGAAACACAGGGTATCCCCTGAGCTTTTAGAATATCATAAAAAAAAAAATAAAATAAAACCAAAAAAATCACGGACAACACATTGACGACTTTTAGTAAAAGATAGTTTCGTAGTTTTGGACGAAATCCTAGTGAGCAAAATTTCTATCCATTTCAATCTTACTTATAAAATTAAGTGCCCAGTATGTGTCAGCTTTTTTAGCACAATTTGATCGTTCTAGCTCTCTTATCCTAATTTAATAAGTACGGAAGGATTGTAATGATTCTAAGGAAAAGGATGAGGTTGAGGGTACGGGGGATTGGCTACTAAGACTAAGTGGACATCCCGGCCAGAGTTTAATTATGACGTCCTATTCTAAGGTGCTTCGGAAGTCTAAGCTTTTGTGTATTCGATTACTGCCTTGGTGTTTAGCTTGAAAACATTATTTAGAGTGACTGATATTTCTCCCGTGATTTGCAACCTTAAGGGTGCTTGCACACACGATGGTGATGCAGCTGTTACTAGCAGTTCCGATACCGTCGTGTGTATAACATATGTAGAACACAGCCGATTTTACACATGGCGGCAACAGTACGGGAACGGTAATATAGAAATATAGCAATTGTAGACGTCGTGTGTGCAAGCAGCCTTAAGGCCCGAGACATTGAAATATGGTATGCTTGGAAGTTTGGGCTGCCTTTTCGCACAGTCAAGACAGTTCGCTGCTAGATTTGCCTATCTTCTTCAGAAAGTGAAATGATTATAGGAAAGACATTTTATGAAGTTCTCTATGCTTTAGACAGCACTTTTTTTACACATTAACTGTGTTGTAAAATGGGGACATCATATATAGTCTTGGTGAATTTGACCAAAAACCATGTCTTGTCTTTATCGTCTTTCAGAAATATGTTTTCTTTCGTCAGACAGATTGGTTGTGACTAAATTTTCGACACCTTCCAATATGCCACGTGTGACAGTAATTTTGACATACATGTAGAATTTCTATAGTCTGGTAGTGAGCAGGAGACAGTTGGGAAGGAGGCAGACATATTGAAACTGAAAACGAGAGCTACGCTTAGGCTGAAGCACAATATGCTATCGACTCTCACAGAAGGGCTCGTAAAGGGTGTCAGCCCTTACAGGTTTTGCTCTAAGAATAGGAGATTCAATTTGCAGACACATTACGAAAATGTGATTACTTATGAGGTATGTAGATGTACCTAAATACCAGTACTATATATCTTTGCAAGTCACTTTTGGTGTTTTTATTTCGAACCCCTCAAAAACGGGTATCCTACTGGACCAACAATGTGTCTTGGTCCTATGGTTTTCCGGGTTTGAGAGGTTTCACTGGATTTGGTTTTAAACGCTACTTTATAGTTGATATAAAATGTTCCACAAAAGTTTTTCAGTGACTTCAAAAACACAATTTGACTAACTGTTTTTTTAAGGGTGATGTACCCGTTTTACTACTACTAAATAAATTTCAATGTTCTATTTTTTATGTAAATAAATCTTTATATACCTACATACAAAGTTTTTCCTTGTTGTTCCAGTTGTTTTCGCAAATATAAAGTAAAGATCGTTCTCGAAAATATATTCGATGCTATTCATTTAATATCATTTAGCCAAATTCCTTTTATAAAATGTCCTTTTGTGAAGGAAATTTTGGTAAAACTTATTTACGGCAAGTACAATTTTGCCTTCATACAAAATTTCAGAGAATCTATTGAAAAGAAGAAACCTCAGTACATTGAAAAAGTTTGGAACTAACATTATAATGCGAGCATGCATTAAAAATTGAAAGTTATGCATGCCAATCCTAAGACGATGTTGTGAAATTTGCGGACGCCTTTTCGTACTTAGATCTACGATTATAAAACAAAAAAAGTGTACAAGATTTCATATTTCTACGTCAACGCGTTGCAAAGTTATCATCTAATGTAGTCAGACAGACAGACAGACGGATAGCTCGCAATAATTTCATTTACAGTATACAAATATCGATCCCTTTTTGTGTATGCGATGAAAGTAAAAATAAATATGTAGCAAACTTCTTAATATCGATTTTTCTGTCCAGTGCATTTAACTGTCGGCTGCGTAATTAGATGAGAACAGCAAAATGTATTGTAATCATGAACACAAGTAGCTACGACACTTACAACTTTTGTTCTGTCATCTTCGTAGCTATTAAAGCAACAAGCTCCTGCTATGAAATTAAGCCGAAATCATAGCTCATTTAATCCTGATTGCTAATTTAGTCCTGATGTGGGACGTGTTAGGTAATTTTCTGGAAAATCAATTTTAAGTACGGCCCATAGTTTTGCTCCTGACAGAGTTCTTTGATTTTCTTTTTCTACGATATTCATGTTTCTAAGAGAAGGAATTTTCAGGAAATAATATCACGTTGTGTTGAAGTGTTATTAAATATAATTCCTTACTTCAATAACGAAAAGATATCTTCAATATATTCTTAAAAGGTGTATATGTTTTTTTTTGCATACATTTGTAGGATCTTGGAATACCATTTATATTGTGAAATAATTAAATGACTTTCGTACTAATTTTTGTCTATACATACCTGAAATAGTGCCAGTCCTAGGCTTATGGGTGCCCAGGTACAAGAAGGTTAGATATGGATTCAAATCTGAGACGGGACTAGTTTACCACATTTGGCGCAATTTGGTTTCATGAGAGGTAATATCCCCTTAATAATACTGGTTACATCCTAGATGTTTAATCATGTTATAAGTTATTTAAATCAGTAAGATAGTTATAGAATATCCTAAAATATTTTAAGATAGGTCATTAGCTATCAACCAAAACTAAAGGAAACATTTTTGGTTTGTCTCGGCCTATAACAGGAGCTTCCCATGGCCTACTATTAGGAGTAAATTGCAAACACTGTGAATTTACACAAAATGTATACCTAATGATAATAATTTATTTAGGTCCGTATACAGATGGCTAACGAGTTAGCTAAAAAGGGATCTAAAATGTATACCTCCGCAGCGGTAACTCATGTGAGGATCCCGATCGGCGGTTTAAAAGAGATCATCAGGGCGGGCGTAGCAAAAGGCAAGCCTCTGGTGAATCAACAGGGAAAACTGCCATATTGCCAAACAACTGTGGTCTGCATACGACAAGAAGAGGAAAAGAGAACTGCTTAATGGCAACATAACAAATGTCAGGAATCTATTAGGGCTCGTTAAGAGTCACAGTGCCATACGCGACCATGCTAGAAGACTGGAAGTAGCTTCGAATGGTTTCTGCAGGAGCTGTTAGGATTGAAAGAAAATCTATTTCGGTCTACACGTACTTTTCGAGATCCCCGCTCTGATGAATATATAAGCTATTAAGTAGTAATTCCCTTTCAAATTTGGGAAGCTGCAAAATAAAGAGTTCAGATGCATCCTGAGATTCCTAAGGGGAGCAAAGTGTATCCGAGGCGGTTTTAAGGGTTATACCATGAAGTATACCATGAGGGATACTTATTCAATACAAATTAATTAAAAAACTACATTCAAGTCAAAAAGTACCTACAAATAACTCATAAACGAGTGAAAATATATAATATTATAATAATAGATGGAGAAAGAAGAATTCTAAGAACTATTATTTTTAATGATTCTAAATCAAATTTATATAGGTATACAAGAAGGTCCCGGTTTCAAATCCCGGACGAGGCGGTTGTTTTTTCTTCTTGTATTTATAAATTTGATTTAGAATCATAAAAAATAAAAGTTTTTAAAATTCTTCTTTTTCCATCATTGACCGATTCTAACAAGTGTAGGTCCGATTCCCGTCCGCGGGAAAAATAAATTATAATAATAATAATACTATAATTTAGTACGAATGTGGAACAGTTTACCATATTCTGTTTTTCGTCGGACTTACAATCTGCGAAGGTTCTAAATTGACTCACTTTCAAGAACTCGTTTGCTTATCTCCTTTTTGCCGTGTTGTGTTTTTAATCGTAGGATATCCCCTATGCTTGGCTTAATAATATAAAACAAAAAAATGATAAACTTTAGCTTCAATGGCAGACTTCCACCAAAACTTGATTTTATTATTCTAATGTTGTGTTTGATGTTGCTGTACTTGTCGCTTGTTGCTTTCATATGAAAATTGTATTTATTGAACAATTGATGTAAAATTACCCAATAGACACTTTTTAATAAAGGATAATTATTGGTTCGAAAAACAACGATTTGTCCAAAATAAAACAAAGCTTGTATAAATCGTTTTGAACTTAGCATTTACAATTCCGCAGTACTAAGACACAACCCAATATGTCAAGCAAAATTGATTTTTTTTACTGCCAATTTGTACAAACTGTCGGGAGGAATATGCTGCCACAACCCAATACAGCTCTACGAAGTTAAAAAAGAAATTTTTATATGCGCCTTAGTACCACAGAATTATGAGAACAGTTTTCTCTTTATCTCCTAGCATCATTTAGCGTTAATATCTTCTGCAAGCAAATTTTTTATTATTAAATTAATGAAACAACTTTTCCAAAATACTCCAATGAATATTATTACGTCAGTAGGTCACATTATTACAAAAACTGTGTTGAGCATGTAAAAATACAATTTTAAAGCGCACCTGTAAATTTAGTTTATACTTGTATAAATATTGATATGTTTTGGTGTGTTTTATTTCTCCCTCGATACAACATGTTTATGGTCAAAGGTGAACTAACAAAATGCATATGCGGTCACTACTTGGAAGTCAAGGTAGTTTGGAAATTTTCCTAATTTTAAAATGGACGAATTTTCTCCACATTCTTCAACAAGTAAATTTTAGTTCGGCAATAAAAGGTATTTCAATTTGATAAACTAATTTTACAAATTCAATTAAAACTATAGAGCTAAATAATCCGTCATTATTTAACATGCTTCTTTAAATTCTATAGCTGAATTGCATTCTAATTATGCCAATATGTGTGTCTTTGGAAACTATTGATTCAGCAAAATGTGATAATCCTATGCTGCTTTGCATCTTTCCTTCTGTTGTTACTCGCCTTCATCTGCACAAATTATTTTAAGCAAGTCCTCTTAGGACCGCATAAGACATGAAGAAATAATAAATAAAGCATACCAAGCGAAAAAATTCAATAAATGCCAGAAAGTAAGCAATTATCTTTTGCGAATGAGTTTTTGAGGCAGTCGGTGGATATGCTTAAAAAAAGGGCGAACAACTCAGAAAGGGTTAGTTTTTGGGTACAGAGTGTGATAAAGTTGTTTTAAATGGAAGCTTTTGAGCTTCTTAAATTCTATACAAAAAGTTGGTTTCGATGACGGGTTTTTTGATAAATATAGTAGTTAATAAAACCGAGTTAAAAATCCAAAATTTAAAATTTGTTGAACCATAACTTCAAAACGGAGAGTAGGAGACATAAAATTTGTACACCATTGGAGGGGTTCAACGATTCTTAATCTAAAAATTTTTGAAATCATCATCATAGGCTGCAAACGTTAAGTTGTTACAGGGTGATATATAAAAACATACCCAAATATTTTTAAATCTCGTTATCTCGAAAACCTTAAGTATTTTTCCCCACCTCTCATACAAGTTTTTGTTTGTCTAAGCATTTCATATCCATAGCCTTCAGATGCAAGACAACATACGGGACACCTTGTAAAAAAACATTTTTTTTTTATTTGTAAGTAGTTATAAATCTTTTTTTGTAAAACTTTCTTGAGTTTTCACTTCTTGATCCCGTTGAGATCCCAAGTTAAAATATGTTTTAGTGGATAATATGAGGTAAAAAATATAAAATAACCAGCCAGGTGCGAGTCGGACTCGCGCACGAAGGGCTCCACAAAATTTAACATTATGCACTTTTTATTTTTTTTTCAAATGAGAGTAGGGTCATGTGAAAAAAAATTGCTGTCATTTGAAAAAAAAAATTCCTACTTATGATAATAATAATTAATGTGAATAAAACGAGGAAAAAATCACGTTTCTTGTATGGGGACCCCCTTTAATTTTTAATTTAATTTTTTATTGTTGTTATATCGCCAATAGAAATACACACTATGTGAAAATTTCAACTGTCTACCTATTACGGTTCATGATATACAACCTGGTGACGGACGGACGGACAGCGAAGCCTTAGTAATAGGGTTCCCATTATTACCCTTTGGGTAAAAATGGACAAAATCAAAAGTACGTCTTCCAGGATAGTCAAGGTTAAAGGATAAAATCCTTAGCATTAATGTCCTTTTAGCCGTATATATTTTAAGATTCTACTTGTCTTCAATGAGCCATATTTCACTATCCTAGCATAAATACAAAAATATAAATGAATTTTTAAAGAAGACCAGGAAAGCATTTTTGCGATATTTTGAAAATTCCATAACCCACGAAATACGCAATGTAGAAGGAAAATGTTTAAATCATATTTTTGTTTTCTCAAACCCTATCTGTATATAAAATTTCAATAAAATTGATGATGGTCGTGTCACACCTGTTGCCTATTAGATATGGAATGACCCTGGCCCTGGCCAGGGTGCCTGTTCTACATGGAATTTTTTTATTCCTTTATAGTTGGAACTTCATTGATGAGTCATTTGCCTAAATACCGTTAGAGTTTCAATTCCCAAATTTAAATCATTGTATAAATTTTTAAAATTTCCAAACATTTTCCTGGTATCGGTAGCCGATTAAACTTCCTTTCGAGTTACATAGTAGATACCCTCCTTGGATCTGCACCAATTGATTGGTCGTCAATATTTTCAACGGGGAATATTCTTGACGTTTTCTTTGATGATTCTTCTTCAACGTATTCATCGAAGATTTCATCAATGATTTTCCTCAACGTTTTCATCGACATTTACTCCTAGGACATCATGTCTAAAATTCATCGAGGTTTTCGTGCAGAAATGGATCGATGATAGCTGCCAAAGATGCAATGTGGCTTTGATGCGGTATGTAATTCCATTCCGCCTGGGAAGGTTATGCGGTCTGACAATTTCCACTCTCACACTCTAAAACCGTACTATTACAATTTTCATTTTAAAGTTTTTGCTAATTTTAAAATCAGTTTCGTTGCTTTACTCAAATATCATTATTTTATTATTTTCTAGTTTTCGAATATATTGTATGTTTTCTCTTGTATTTATTAATTTGATTTAAAATCGATAAAAATAAAAGTTCTTAGAAATTCATCTATTCTTCATCTTAGATAATTTAAAGTTAAACTAATAAATTACTTGGAATGAATTGAACTAAATTTGAATTCATTAACTAGTACCGGAGGTTAAAATTCCCCGGATGTTGAAGATCTTTAAAAAATTAATAGTCGGTGTCAGCCCACTTCAAATTGGAATAAAAACTTTAGAAAAAGCATTTAAAAAAAATACTTCACCTGAAATTATGAAAGATGAAATGAATCATTTTTTTCTGACGTATTTCAAACAACTCAACAAATAATAAAAAAAAATTTCAACAGGCAAGGTTAAAATGACTCTCAGAATTGCTAAAGCGCGACAAAAGAAATCGAATAATTGCAAAAAGGTGAACTACGCTGGACGCTGGTGTTGACGTTGGAACATTGTATAAAATCCACCATAGAAATATATTTCCTTTATAAAACGACACCCTTACTTCTATCAACAATATTCTTTCCGAATTTGGAATTGACGAATTGTTCTTTTTTATATTCAATTTTTTTTGTCATATCAGGAGAAAGGCAATAAGAAATATATTTTCCTGTAGTATTGTAGCAGCAGGAGAATTATATGAGTGAATCCAAAATTTCGCTATTTCCAGATATTTATTATAAGTACATAGAATGGACGATATTGATATTATAAAGCGATTAATTTTTGATGAAATTACTTTGCGAACATCTAAGATTACCTGTGTTGAAAGTAATTAAATTTACGTCTCGGGAGTATTATTGCAGAATATCGTCTTTCTTGTCTCAATGCCGACGAGAGGGTTTAGTTCATTCGCTTCTCTTGTGCTGTAACATGGTTGAGATTCTGAGAAAATCTGAATGTTAATTAAAATAATTCTAAATCTGCTCATAGAAAATAAAATGAAGGCACTTTCTTATTTGGGTTTATTTTGCCTATGAACTGTATGCTATCAGATAATTTTAATTTAGAAGAATCTTCGAGGCAAGGTTTAACTTTAAATAGAGTAGAAAAACAATACTTAATTTCACAAAATTTTTTATTTGTTTTAAATAAAAATTCTAACGCGTACGAGTTTCGTTCTATCCGACTATCCTAAGAGAGATCTCTGTTGCTACTAATTGCTAATTTTATATGCTCGAACCTAGCTTAAATAGTTGGAAAAACTTTAAAACTGGAGGTACTGGAAAATCTATCTGCTTATTAAGAATATTTTTGCCTACTACTTTCGCTTTAACAATTTCAAAGTTCTATAGGAGATCTAATCTTCTACCTTTATTTTCAATGTGTAGAATATTTAAATTATCTATAGTACAATTATGTCTATTTTCTGTTAAATGTCTTACCATGGTTGAATATGTTTTCTGATTCTTACATGTAGGAATATGTTCTTGAAACCTAGTACTGAAATTCCTCCCAGTTTATCCAATATAAATGGAATCACAATTATTACATTTTATCTCATATACGCCTGATTTTTCTAAGGTATTGATATTTTCTTTCGCATTAATTAATTTTTTTTCACAATATTCTTATTATAAACTGCTATATTTACTTTCATGTATTGTTTTATAATTTTGGCTAGTTCATAAGAAAATTTGCCTATAAATGGTAACTTAACATATCTGCCAATATTATCGCTACTTAACGGAGTTAACGCTGTGATGATTTTTAGCATCATTTTCTTATTTTTGCTCCTTACTAGTTTATCAATCAAGACTGTACAATAACCACTTTTAACCCAGACTGCCTATAGATCCCGCCGTAGGATTACCATGATATTTTATCGAAATGCTTATATAGGTTAAAAAAGTTGGCCATACAATTTCAGATCTTTACCAGCAGCATTACTGGGATATATGAAATGGGTATTTAAATACCCAACAGGCCTTAATGTGTTCACTTCACATGAATTTTTGAATAAATGGCAGCCTGCTTAGAGTAGCAATAAAGGAATATTATTGGCGGACATAGGTGCCTATTTGCGCTTTTTTTTTAGACAAATTAGCTGGTAGCAGCATTTTAAATTTTTCTCATAATTTCGTTGACGCACTTGGTTATTTTGTCATTATGGATGTTAAACTTATTTATTGTGTATTAATATTCTTTCTGCCCCCTGTAAGTTTAGTGTGTTGTGTTCTTTTCGAAATTTTTCTTTAGTTTGAGTGAGTGTGTTAAGATATGTTTAGACCTCGAAATGTACTGACGGCCGCAAAATTGGGGGCAGAATTGAAAAGGTGGACCAATGACCAAAGCAATGGTGGCCATGCGGACGAAATTAATATTATCATTGCTCCACCTGATACGATTGATGACGTAAGTCCAGTTCAGCTATTAAGCTCATGCGCTCCTATCTTTCTGGAAGGTTTCAGGTAGTTAAATGCGATGATCGGCTTTCTAGTAAAAAAGCTGTCTATATATAAATGACACGGCTGAGGTTCCAAGATTCTGCTCTGTTAAATTGTACGCGGATGATATCCAGTTACTTTTACCAATGCGAATTAGTGAATTTAATGTAGCCATTGGCAGGCTTAATAGTGACCTTTTACAAATCGCTGAATGGGCCAAGAAAAACAAGGTAATGCTCAATCCTTGCAAGACTCACGCAATTATCGTCTATAAAAATTAAGTCAATTACTCGAATTTTCCACCATTGATCCTTCATGGTACGCCTGTGCCATATTCTGAATCGGTTCGAAATCTTGGAATGATATTTGATGCGAAGCTTGGTTGGGGCAAACAGGTAGATTCCGTTGTGAGTAAAGTTTACAATGGGTTGCTAGGCTTGTGGGTTCATTCTTCTTATACTCCCAAAGAGACACGTCTCCGTCTTGTTAAAGCCTTGCTGATCCTAATTATTACCTACGCAGAAGTTGTGTATGCGAACCTCAGTAGTACCTGTCGTGTTAAGCTCAATATAGCTAATAATTCATGCGCAAGATATATCTATGGACTTCGACGCTTTGACCATGTTTCAGAATTTTCAAGGAGTATTTTTGGCTACACTTTTAATAATTATCTTAAATTCCAAACTGCAATGATGATGTTTAGAATCATAAATAAGTTAAGTCCTAATTGCTTAGCTAATTGTATAAGATCTTTGTCTTCCAATCGTGTAAGTGTTCTTTTGATACCTTGGCATCGAACTAATTTTAGCACAAAATGTTTTTTCGTCTACGGCACGCAGGTATGGAATGCCCTGCCAATTGACATTCGACGTCTGCTATCTGCCGGCAATTTCAGGAGGATGTTATTGGCCCACTTTATTAATATGTAGGTATAGTTAGCCATATATGCATGTAGAAAACTTCCCTTATTATCATAAGTGCTTTAGTACTTTGATTTTTAATTTATTTTCCTTAAATATTTGTCACTTCTTAAAAACTGAAATTTATCTCTTTTTTTATTTCTTTTCTCTCATATTGTAATCTTTCTTTTCTCATAATGTTTTGTTTTATGTCTATTATTTACCATTTTCACACTTGTTTAACTGGACTTTGTTATTTGAATTTTGCGCATGTTAACGAGCTTTGTACTCATTTGTGCTTCTATATTTTGAATAAAGAATAAAGTGTTTTGAAAAATTGGACGATAATCTTCAGCTGATCACCGATAACAACGAGTTTCCTCGCGAATTAGCGGGCCATTTTGAGGTCGAGAATCATTAAAGCGACGATAATGGGCATTGGCGAATACGTTGAGATGATATCACAATGGAAGTTTGCGAGAAAGAAGAAAATGATAAGCCACAGGCTTCAACATCACGCGGTAACCCCGCCCGTCAAACTCGTCGCGCAATGTTTAATAGGCACGAAAAATCAAATTGGAGCCGTCGCAGCAATTAAGAGTTCAAGAGAGAAACAGTATGAGAAACTTCGTAAGTATTAAGTCTTATAATTCTATTAAATGCTTTTTATTTATACATATTGCACACCTACAAATTCTAATTGTTTGGGTTTCAACAGACTCGTATACTCCAATGTGACTTTGGGAAGGTTTTGTTGACAATGAAGTGATTCAGTTTATTGTTGAATCTACGAATGAATACCCTGGCCAAAATAATGTCTCTGTTCTTACAACGACGAACGCAATAAGAACGTTCCTTGCCATTCTGTATATCACTGGATACCATACTTTGCCAAATATTCGCCCCTATTGGTCTAACCGAGCCTCGCTGTGATGCCAATTAATCAAGGAATCTATGAGCAGAGACTTGCATGTTTGTGATAACAAGAATCTGAACAAAGCTGACAAATATTCAAAAGTATCTCCACTCAATGAGCTAATGAATCGAAACTGTATGCAGTTCGACGTGTTCTCACAAAATTTGTCAATCGACGAGCAAATGATTGCATATTACGGACGGCATTCATTAATTATTTAATTGTTCCATTTCAGGTTGTGACTGTAATGTCTATTTTTGTAAGACATACCCCCAATGTGTCTTGCCAAGCGCTATGTCAGGAAGAACCACCATATTGGAGCAAACGAGCAACCGTTCCTTATTCATGAATATATTCAACGAATGGATGGCGTGGCAAGAACTGGAATTGGCCATTTTTTACGAATGCACTCGATGCCGCCATGGTAAACGCATGAAAGTTACAGGTCTTAGGCGCGAAGTTTTTATCAATTTTCATGTGTATTTTGTTCACGCTTTGGCCTGATGGGTATTTCAACACCCATGAAGCAAATTATCTCCTTAGTCCCGAGGATGATGCGATCGTGGTAGTTTTTTTTTTGTTCGATAGAAGACACTAAAGTTTAACAAGCCCTAAAAGATTTGCGTAAATTTCATTTTCTTAAAATTTCACAGGATGTTTTATGTCAATTTCTTAATTTGTGGAAAATTCGCGACATTTGACTGCGGAAAACATGAAGTCAATATAAAAATTTCGATTTTTCGTAAGAACTGTTAATAGCTCTATCTGTCTGCTTTCTAACAGAAAAAGAATGAATGTGATATCTTTTACCCGTCGACAGATATATTTTTTTAAATACACTAGGATTTTTGGGTAAATACCCAATAGCAATTAATTTGATAGTGTCTAGTTCCTTATGAAATAATATTATGGGCATTGGTACATTGAACAATCTATGAATCATTGAGTAGAAAGCCGAAAATTGAACGCTAACCGGGTGATTGGAAATAGCTGGGATGATAGAATCCGAAAAAGATGGCTTCCAATAAATATCAAAGTCAAACTAATTTGATAGTCTATTAATTATCAAATCCAGAAATTGAAAATCTCTCTTCCGATAGTAAGTTATATCAGCTTCCCAATGAATTTAGCCACTTCAAAAAAGTTCTAGCTCTTCATTTGAACCCTTCCACAATACCAATATCACATATCTGAACTAGAACTCAAATTTTTGTTTATAGGGAAATTATATTTTATGCTCTAAGTCATTCATAAACACCTCAGCTCCATTATTCATAATAAAATATTATTTTATCAAATTGAAAAGAGTTCTGGCTATAAAGAACATTAGAAAATTCTATTAACACCGATTGTTCGACGAACCTAAAAGAGAAGAACAACAATGTATCTTTACCAAAATAAAAATATTCCCAAGGGATCTTACCTGCACCTGGAGCGTACGACAGGTGCAAAGGTCTCTCGACGACATGGAAAGAAAAGAAGAAAATGAATTAAAAACAAATGAAGAAAACAAACATTAACAAATAAACGAATAAAACAAGGAAATTTTCAAACTAATTAAACAAATAAGAGTTTTACTACACACATAATAAACAACATAGAACATAGGAATTTAACAATAATTTCCTTGCTACACCATAACAAATACATAAACTACAATTAATAATGATATTACAAGGTGCAAGCGGAAGGTTAGTGGATATTTCAGGTGAGAAAAAAACCCAAAACAAACTCACCTGTACAGGTGTCCACCAACCTTAAAAACAACAATAAACCACAATAAAGTCAATAAATATTTTACGTTACCTGAAGATTATAGTATCCAGCGATGAAAAACTAGCGTACACCACACAAAAACACTACTAAAGTAAAAGAAAACTATAAAATAACACTTCGCGCGCGTTTGACATACGAGTAATGATTTACAGCGAAACTTCAATCTCCCATGACTATTTGACATATCATATTGGAGTAAAATCGTCGCGCGATTTTAATGGTGCCGTTCGTTTCGCGGTATTTTTCGTGGGATTCGCGCAATTCGCGATATTTACAATTTCAATTTGCACTAACGAGTGCGAAAGAGAAACACTGTGAAAGCAAGACAAAACAGTGAAAATCGAGAGAGGAATTATTTAGAATGAACTAAAAATGGCGCGTCGATAATGTAGATCCAAAATTCGTAACAATCAATTAAAATCAAGAAATTTCATATTTAATCTTTATGGTAAATAGGCCAAAAAATGTAAAATGCATTTTGGCATATACCAATAATAATTAAAATTCTTAATTTATTCACAAAAGGCCAAAAATTTGATAATTTCACTTTATGGATAGTGAAATTGAAACAAATCTGTCTATAAAAGGCGTGTCATTCCTTCATTCGATCTTCTGTTCACTCGAGTTGTCACAAAGTCTACATATGCCAGTGGTCATAGTATACTTTTCATGCAAGTTTTTTCTTAAGTCATTTTCATTTTTGGACTTAGAATTTTATTCATCAAATTGTTCATCGGCTTCACTTGGGAAGTTTTTTTGTTGGAATACAAATTTAGCACCAAATTGCGTGGCCATTTTTTTTGTTGGAATTGTACAAATTCGCATCAAAGTTTCAACAACTAGAAGTATAGAAAGAACTTACTTGTCAGTATTTATTAAAAACAAAGGTAATTATTTTTTTTTTTTCATTTTTTTAAAACAATTTGAGGTTAAGGGAACAAACGTGATTGCATGCCACGAAGGTATAATTACTAGTCACAAATTAACCTAAACAAATTGTTCACTAACCATTAATCAAATTTATTCCCTTTCAGAAATTTTTTTTTGGTTTAATTAAAAAAAATGAATTTGTAAAATTTTAATTGTGTTTTTGACATTTTGTGAAAATCATGCCTATATGGCATATTTTGCAAACCATGCTAAACCATAGAAATTTAACGTAGAATAAGTGCATTTGAACATTTACATGTTTGAATTTTGAAGTATATAGTTTTTAAACAGATAAGAATTATCACGTAGAAACAGAATGAAGTAAAAAACGCGTAGGACTATATCTAGTTCATGAAATTTCGTATGATATTTGAGCAAATTAATAAATTAGAATTTTGTTGAGATTGATATATAATTAATTGTGTTAAATAGATTTAAAATTTGTAGAAACTACTTTCAATTGTTAGAATCTTGAAGTTGAGGAATAAAAGAAAATGGATGAATAACCAATGATATCTTTAAATCGCTACACTACCTTACACCATTTTATTTCAGCACGCAGCAAGTTGCCATTTGCAAACGCAGCTTACGGTATGTCAATTATAGAAATTGACATACAATTTACAAACGTAGTGCATCACATGTCAATTATGGGAACTGACATATGATTCACTTATAAGAAAAGTTTTTGTTTGCAGTGAGTTACACACCGATTTAACTACACTGTCTTTACCGTTTCATTGTTCATTTGTGACATGATCCTTTTAAGCTTTGGTATTTCCAAAGTTGGGAACAAATTTTTGACATCAAACGAAACTAGTATAATATCAGTAGGAATGTCATAAATTTTATTTTGTTTACTACTTTTAAGCTATTTCTTATCCCAAAATTAGAATTAAATCCCGTAAAGGTCAAAAACAGTTCATTGAAAGTCTTACCAAAACTGTAACCCGAAGCAGGCATCGGGGCATCTTCCTTATGGAGCTATTGATGTTTGGAGGCGCGAATTGTAGTAGTACAGCGGAAACCTTTTTACTCCTCTTCAAACATCAATTTTACAATATGTGTATCAACTTATGGATACACCAGTTTTTCTCGTACATATGAGAAAAGAAAAATAATTGTTTAGTGTTTTTTTTTTAATATGTCTAAACAAGAAATGAATAATAATAATAAAAATATCTTTATTTTTATTATTACAGCAAAACTTTTATTCTTTATTTGCTTTTTTTTATTTTTAATTATATAATTTTTTTATATGGATATAATCTTTGACTGCAGTATACTTTATTTTGTTGTAGATTTATTTACATTAAATCTGAATACTACTAATTTATTTTTCTGATGACACTTCTATATATTCCTATGCATACTAAGATGTTGAATACATTTTACATGAAATTTCTACTGTTGCTAAGTATCTGTACATTAGATCTAAAATTTTATGTGTATTGTTTACAGTTGCTATTTATGCTGTTTCTTAATTTTATATTAAAAACTTTTCCACACTTTCGATTCTTTTCGAATGATTTATTAATTATGAATTATATATATATATATTTTTATGTATGGATGTAGGACCTCTACATTACCCCGCTTTCAGTGTTAACGAAAACGTAACAAAAAAATTTTTTTTTTTAAAACAAAAAAAGTTAATATGGTAACAGATTTATAAATTAAATTGCTGAGTTTTCGGTTGTTACTTTTGTGTTGCATTTACTTTAATGAAACTCTTATCTCCTCCTTCCTTTACCTGAAAAGGTCCTTCATATGGTGGCTGAAGACTAGGTTTTATTTTGTCTATACGAATAAAAACCAATTCGCAATCTTCTAGTGATTTGGGAATATAAGATGTGGGTACTAGACATTTTTAGAATCCGTTGGTGTAATATTTTGAAATACCTATGCAATTTCAGTAATATGTTACTATAGTTTATGTTATGTTGTCAGTAGTTTTTTACGAAAAATTCGCCAGGAAATCTTAAGGCCTGACCGTATACTAAATCTACTGGAGAGCAATGCAGATCCTCTTTAACCGTTGTACGTATATCTAAGAGGATTGTGGTGCAAATGGATGACCAATTAATTGTGTCTTCAGTCGCTCTAATGGCGGCTTTTTAATATATCCTTTCGATCATGCCGTTAGATTGAGGGTGGTACGGATTTTGTGACAATCGAGGAAATTGGATAATTCTTGAAATAATTTTGCTTCGAATTGTGATCCTTGGTCAGTTGTTATTTTTAAAGGAATGCCAAAACGACACACATATTGCTGGTAAAATATTTTGGCTACATTTTTTGCTGTCGTATTGTTAATTGGGTATGCTTCTGGCCATCGTGTGTACCTATCGATGATTGTTAAAATATGTGTGAATGTTTTTGATGGTGGTAGAGGTCCTACAATATTTAAGTGTATATGTTCGAATCTACCGTTCAGCATTTCAAAGGTTCTAATTGGTGATTTTGTATGGCTGTGTATTTTTGATTGTTGACATGGTAAGCATGCCTTGGCCCATTAATTAATTTGCTTGTTCATGTCCGGCCAAAAGTATTTTTTACAGACTAATTTTTTAGTTGAACGTATGCCTGGATGTGATAGTTCGTATAATATTTTAAAAATCCTGTTGACGGACTAGCTTTTCCCGCGGAAACCTCGCACCAGAGTTTATAATTGTTTTCGGGAATATCTATTTCTATGAGTTTATATTTGGATTCTGAATTTTGGTGTTGTTTTTCGATCAAATGTGTTAATTCTTTTTCACATACTTGCGCTATGCTAATTACTTGTAGGTCAATTTTGTTATTGTTTTCAGTTGCAATTTATGTTGTTTCTTAATTTTATATAAAAGTCTTTTCCACACTTTCTATTCTTTTCGAATCATTTATTAATCTTATATATATATTTATATGTATGAATGTAGGACGCTACAGAGCTTTATAAGACCATACAGAATTGGAGTTTTCGAGCACATTTGAACTATTTTATACTTAAAATTTTTTAATAAAGTACAGCAATTTTTAATTGTATTTTTAATATCTGTTTAAAATTTGTCTGTTGGATTTGTAATTGCTTGTACTGCACCACTGTCCTCAATAAAATTTATAAATTTCGCTCATTTATTCGTCCCTATTCGTTATTGCCAGATAATTTTTCTTTGTCAGCTTTTGTAAAAACAAGTTTAATGCCTATCAATTTTCTGTTTCAAGGTAAACATAATGTTCTTTTATAAACTATTTATGAATCCCTTATAAAATCTTATGAAATCTGTCTAAAGCATTCCTAACTTTGTTAGCACATAAGTTCTTAACTACCGAATCACATCGATTGGTTGTAATTTCAACATCTTCCGCTAAATTTTAGTAATCATTCTTATCAATAAACGACAGTGAAAAATATTTTGGGCCTTTTTTAACATTGATAATTCTTCTGATAACATTAGGCAGGCAGTCAGATGTATTGGCCACTCTTGGAAACTGCAAACTTTTTTTGGGTTATTTCTTGATTGTAGTTCCTTCTTTTCAGATTCCAAAAACCGCAGTCTCCGTAATTTTTTGAATTTTTTATCACGTAGTTTTTTTCTCTTCATCTAAACACAATGCCCTGATATTTTTGTCAATTATGTAAAATTCCATTCCAAGATTCAGCTCAATTCTATATGGATAAGTTTTGTGTGTATACGTAGGTTATCTTTATTCGAGTACCACTTTTTAATCAGATTGCTCAGTCAAGTACGTTCCACAATTCTAACTGCCTGCCTTGCACTTATTGAAGGTATAGTGAATCTTATCGTATAATGCAACCACAAGCATCAATTAGTCTAATTACTTAATTTTTTTAAACAACTACAGAAATTTTATTAGTGACTTATATCGAATATCAAGAGGAGTTAAAATAACTTTTTTTCGTAAAATTGATCTTTCTCATACTTTTCATCCATATGATAAAGATTAACAAGGCACGACCTTTCCGAAATGTTCATTGACAGCAACGTCATGTTGGTAAACATATCGATCATTTCAATTTTTCTAACCAGAGTGCAAATTGGATATTCTAATTGGAGATTTTTTTGCTTGCCTACATA
>OZ005740.1:283557214-283632381 GCA_963930735.1 Dioctria linearis
GTTTGCGAGAAAGAAGAAAATGATAAGCCACAGGCTTCAACATCACGCGGTAACCCCGCCCGTCAAACTCGTCGCGCAATGTTTAATAGGCACGAAAAATCAAATTGGAGCCGTCGCAGCAATTAAGAGTTCAAGAGAGAAACAGTATGAGAAACTTCGTAAGTATTAAGTCTTATAATTCTATTAAATGCTTTTTATTTATACATATTGCACACCTACAAATTCTAATTGTTTGGGTTTCAACAGACTCGTATACTCCAATGTGACTTTGGGAAGGTTTTGTTGACAATGAAGTGATTCAGTTTATTGTTGAATCTACGAATGAATACCCTGGCCAAAATAATGTCTCTGTTCTTACAACGACGAACGCAATAAGAACGTTCCTTGCCATTCTGTATATCACTGGATACCATACTTTGCCAAATATTCGCCCCTATTGGTCTAACCGAGCCTCGCTGTGATGCCAATTAATCAAGGAATCTATGAAGCAGAGACTTGCATGTTTGTGATAACAAGAATCTGAACAAAGCTGACAAATATTCAAAAGTATCTCCACTCAATGAGCTAATGAATCGAAACTGTATGCAGTTCGACGTGTTCTCACAAAATTTGTCAATCGACGAGCAAATGATTGCATATTACGGACGGCATTCATTAATTATTTAATTGTTCCATTTCAGGTTGTGACTGTAATGTCTATTTTTGTAAGACATACCCCCAATGTGTCTTGCCAAGCGCTATGTCAGGAAGAACCACCATATTGGAGCAAACGAGCAACCGTTCCTTATTCATGAATATATTCAAACGAATGGATGGCGTGGCAAGAACTGGAATTGGCCATTTTTTACGAATGCACTCGATGCCGCCATGGTAAACGCATGAAAGTTACAGGTCTTAGGCGCGAAGTTTTTATCAATTTTCATGTGTATTTTGTTCACGCTTTGGCCTGATGGGTATTTCAACACCCATGAAGCAAATTATCTCCTTAGTCCCGAGGATGATGCGATCGTGGTAGTTTTTTTTTGTTCGATAGAAGACACTAAAGTTTAACAAGCCCTAAAAGATTTGCGTAAATTTCATTTTCTTAAAATTTCACAGGATGTTTTA
Organism: Dioctria linearis; assembly: GCA_963930735.1. Lineage (NCBI taxonomy): Eukaryota > Metazoa > Arthropoda > Insecta > Diptera > Asilidae > Dioctria > Dioctria linearis. Next base: position 283,558,322 of record OZ005740.1, read on the forward strand.
TGTCAATTTCTTAATTGTGGAAAATTCGCGACATTTGACTGCGGAAAACATGAAGTCAATATAAAAATTTCGATTTTCGTAAGAACTGTTAATAGCTCTATCTGTCTGCTTTCTAACAGAAAAAGAATGAATGTGATATCTTTTACCCGTCGACAGATATATTTTTTTAAATACACTAGGATTTTTGGGTAAATACCCAATAGCAATTAATTTGATAGTGTCTAGTTCCTTATGAAATAATATTATGGGCATTGGTACATTGAACAATCTATGAATCATTGAGTAGAAAGCCGAAAATTGAACGCTAACCGGGCGATTGGAAATAGCTGGGGATGATAGAATCCCAAAAAGATGGCTTCCTATAAATATCAAAGTCAAACTAATTTGATAGTCTATTAATTATCAAATCCAGAAAATTGAAAATCTCTCTTCCGATAGTAAGTTATATCAGCTCCCAATGAATTTAGCCACTTCAAAAAAATTTCTAGCTCTTCATTTGAACCCCTCCACAATACCAATATCACATATCTGAACTAGAACTCAAATTTTTGTTTATAGGGAAATTATATTTTATGCTCTAAGTCATTCATAAACACCTCAGCTCCATTATTCATAATAAAATATTATTTATCAAATTGAAAAGAGTTCTGGCTATAAAGAACATTAGAAAATTCTATTAACACCGATTGTTCGACGAACCTAAAAGAGAAGAACAACAATGTATCTTTACCAAAATAAAAATATTCCCAAGGGATCTTACCTGCACCTGGAGCGTACGACAGGTGCAAAGGTCTCTCGACGACGTGGAAAGAAAAGAAGAAAATGAATTAAAAACAAATGAAGAAAACAAACATTAACAAATAAACGAATAAAACAAGGAAATTTTCAAACTAATTAAACAAATAAGAGTTTTACTACACACATAATAAACAAACATAGAACATAGGAATTTAACAATAATTTCCTTGCTACACCCATAACAAATACATAAACTAGAATTAATAATGATATTACAAGGTGCAAGCGGGAAGGTTAGTGGATATTTCAGGTGAGAAAAACACCCAAAACAAACTCACCTGTACAGGTGTCCACCAACCTTAAAAACAACAATAAACCACAATAAAGTCAATAACTATTTTACGTTACCCTTGAAGATTATAGTATCCAGCGATGAAAAACTAGCGTACACCACACAAAAACACTACTAAAGTAAAAGAAAACTATAAAAATAACACTTCGCGCGCGTTTGACATACGAGTAATGATTTACAGCGAAACTTCAATCTCCCATGACATTTGACATATCATATTGGGGTAAAATCGTCGCGCGATTTTAATGGTGCCGTTCGTTTCGCGGTATTTTTCGTGGGATTCGCGCAATTCGCGATATTTACAATTTCAATTTGCACTAACGAGTGCGAAAGAGAAACACTGTGAAAGCAAGACAAAACAGTGAAAATCGAGAGAGGAATTATTTAGAATGAACTAAAAATGGCGCGTCGATAATGTAGATCCAAAATTCGTAACAATCAATTAAAATCAAGAAATTTCATATTTAATCTTTATGGTAAATAGGCCAAAAAATGTAAAATGCATTTTTGGCATATACCAATAATAATTAAAATTCTTAATTTATTCACAAAAGGCCAAAAATTTGATAATTTCACTTTATGGATAGTGAAATTGAAACAAATCTGTCTATAAAAGGCGTGTCATTCCTTCATTCGATCTTCTTTTCACTCGAGTTGTCACAAAGTCTACATATGCCAGTGGTCATAGTATACTTTTCATGCAAGTTTTTCTTAAGTCATTTTCATTTTTGGACTTAGGAATTTTTATTCATCAAATTGTTCATCGGCTTCACTTGGGAAGTTTTTTTGTTGGAATACAAATTTAGCACCAAATTGCGTGGCCATTTTTTTTGTTGGAATTGTACAAATTCGCAATCAAAGTTTCAACAACTAGAAGTTTAGAAAGAACTTACTTGTCAGTATTTATTAAAAACAAAGGTAATTATTTTTTTTTTCATTTTTTAAAACAATTGAGGTTAAGGGACAAACGTGATTGCATGCCACGAAGGTATAATTACTAGTCACAAATTAACCTAAACAAATTGTTCACTAACCATTAATCAAATTTATTCCCTTCAGAAATTTTTTTTTGGTTTAATTAAAAAAAAATGAATTTGTAAAATTTTAATTGTGTTTTGACATTTTGTGAAAGTCATGCCTATATGGCATATTTTGCAAACCATGCTAAACCAATAGAAATTTAACGTAGAATAAGTGCATTTGAACATTTACATGTTTGAATTTTGAAGTATATAGTTTTAAACAGATAAGAATTATAACGTAGAAACAGAATTAACGTAGAAACAGAATGAAGTAAAAAACGCGTAGGACTATATCTAGTTCATGAAATTTCGTATGATATTTGAGCAAATTAATAAATAGAATTTTGTTGAGATTGATATATAATTAATTGCGTTAAATAGATTTAAAATTTGTAGAAACTACTTTCAATTGTTAGAATCTTGAAGTTGAGGAATTAAAGAAAATGGATGAATAACCAAATGATATCTTTAAATCGCTACACTACCTTACACCATTTTATTTCAGCACGCAGCAAGTTGCCATTTGCAAACGCAGCTTACGGTATGTCAATTATAGAAATTGACATACAATTTACAAACGTAGTGCATCACATGTCAATTATGGGAACTGACATATGATTCACTTATAAGAAAAGTTTTTGTTTGCAGTGAGTTACACACCGATTTAACTACACTGTCTTTAACCGTTTCATTGATCATTTATGACATTACTTTCTAAGCTTCGTTATTGGCAAAGTTGGGAACAAATTTTTGACATCAAACGAAACTAGTATAATATCAGTAGGAATGTTCATAAATTTTATTTGTTTACTACTTCTAAGCTATTTTTGATCGCAAAATTAGAATTAAATGCCGTAAAGGTCAAAAACAGTTCTGAAAGTCTTACACAAACTGTAACCCGGAGCAGACATCCGGGCATCTTCCTTATGGAGCTATTGATGTTGGAGGTGCGAATTGTAATTTTACAGCGGAAACCGTTTTACTCCTCTTCAAACATCAATTGTACAATATGTGTATCAAACTTAAGGATACACCAGTTTTTCTCGTATATATGAGAAAAGAAAAATAATTGTTTAGTTCAGTTTTTTTAATATGTCTAAAGAAGAAATGAATAACAATAATAAAACGATTTTTATTTTTATTATTATAGGAAAACTTTTATTCTTTATTTCCTTTTTTATTTTTTATTATATTTTTTTATATGGATATTATTTTAGGACTGCAGTATACTTTATTTTGTTGTAGACTTATTTATATTAAATTCTGAATACTACTAATTTATTTTTCTGATGACACTTCTATATATTCCTATGCATACTAAGATGTTGAATACATTTTACATGAAATTTCTACTGTTACTAAGTATCTGTACACTAGATCTAAAATTTTATGTGTATTGTTTTACAGTTGCTATTTATGCTGTTTCTTAATTTTATATAAAAAACTTTTCCACACTTTCCATTCTTTTCGAATGATTTATTAATTATGAATTATATATATATATATTTTTATGTATGGATGTAGGACGCTATCATTACCCCGCTTTCAGTGTTAACGAAAACGTAACAAAAAAAATTTTTTTTTTAAAACAAAAAAAAGTTAATATGGTAACAGATTTATAAATTAAATTGCTGAGTTTTCGGTTGTTACTTTTTGTGTTGCATTTACTTTTTCCAAAAATGCCGGTTTTAAACGATCGATGGAGACTTTCAGGGATCTGCCGTTAATATTTATAATGAAACTCTTATCTCCTCTTTCCTTTACCTGAAAAGGTCCTTCATATGGTGGCTGAAGACTAGGTTTTATTTTGTCTATACGAATAAAAACCAATTCGCAATCTTCTAGTGATTTGGGAATATAAGATGTGGTACTAGACTTTTTAGAATCCGTTGGTGTAATATTTTGAAAATACCTATGCAATTTCAGTAATATGTTACTATAGTTTCTGTTATGTTGTCAGTAGTTTTTACGAAAAATTCGCCAGGAAATCTTAAGGCCTGACCGTATACTAAATCTACTGGAGAGCAATGCAGATCCTCTTTAACCGTTGTACGTATATCTAAGAGGATTGTGTGCAAATGAGATGACCAATTAATTGTGTCTTCAGTCGCTCTAATGGCGGCTTTTTAATATATCCTTTCGATCATGCCGTTAGATTGAGGGTGGTACGGATTTTGTGACAATCGAGGAAATTGGATAATTCTTGAAATAATTTTGCTTCGAATTGTGATCCTTGGTCAGTTGTTATTTTTAAAGGAATGCCAAAACGACACACATATTGCTGGTAAAATATTTTGGCTACATTTTTTGCTGTCGTATTGTTAATTGGGTACGCTTCTGGCCATCGTGTGTACCTATGGATGATTGTTAAAATATGTGTGAATGTTTTTGATGGTGGTAGAGGTCCTACAATATCTAAGTGTATATGTTCGAATCTACCGTTCGGCATTTCAAAGGTTCTAATTGGTGATTTTGTATGGCTGTGTATTTTTGATTGTTGACATGGTAAGCATGCCTTGGCCCATTAATTAATTTGCTTGTTCATGTCCGGCCAAAAGTATTTTTTACAGACTAATTTTTTAGTTGAACGTATGCCTGGATGTGATAGTTCGTATAATATTTTAAAAATCCTGTTGACGGACTAGCTTTTCTCGCGGAAACCTCGCACCAGAGTTTATAATTGTTTTCGGGAATATCTATTTTCTATGAGTTTATATTTGGATTCTGAATTTTGGTGTTGTTTTTCGATCAAATGTGTTAATTCTTTTTCACATACTTGCGCTATGCTAATTACTTGTAGGTCAATTTTGTTATTGTTTTCAGTTGCAATTTATGCTGTTTCTTAATTTTATATAAAGTCTTTTCCACACTTTCTATTCTTTTCGAATCATTTATTAATCTTATATATATATTTATATGTATGAATGTAGGACGCTACAGAGCTTTATAAGACCATACAGAATTGGAGTTTTCGAGCACATTTGAACTATTTTTATACTTAAAATTTTTTAATAAAGTACAGCAATTTTTAATTGTATTTTTAATATCTGTTTAAAATTTGTCTGTTGGATTTGTAATTGCTTGTACTGCACCACTGTCCTCAATAAAATTTATAAATTTCGCTCATTTATTCGTCCCTATTCGTTATTGCCAGATAATTTTTCTTTGTCAGCTTTTGTAAAAACAAGTTTATGCCTATCAATTTTCTGTTTCAAGGTAAACATAATGTTCTTTTATAAACTATTTATGAATCCCTTATAAAATCTTATGAAATCTGTCTAAAGCGTTCCTAACTTTGTTAGCACATAAGTTCTTAACTACCGAATCACATCGATTGGTTGTAATTTCAACATCTTCCGCTAAATTTTAGTAATCATTCTTATCAATAAACGACAGTGAAAAATATTTTGGGCCTTTTTCTAACATTGATAATTCTTCTGATGACATTAGGCAGGCAGTCAGATCTATTGGCCACTCTTGGATAGAGTTCAAATGTTTTTGAATTAACTGGTGTCCTTTGGAGTGGGGACATTATTGCGAGTGCAAACTTTTTTTGGGTTATTTCTTGATTGTAGTTCCTTCTTATTAAGATTCCAAAAACCGCAGTCTCCGTAATTTTTTGAATTTTTTATCACGTAGTTTTTTCTCTTCATCTAAACACAATGCCCTGATATTTTTGTCAATTAGGTAAAATTCCATTCCAAGACTCAGTCGGCTGCTCAATTCTATATGGATAAAGTTTTGTGTGTATACGTAGGTTATCTTTAATCGAGTACCAACTTTTTAATCAGATTGCTCAGTCATTACATTCCACAATTCTAACTGCCTGCTTTGCACTTATTGAAGGAATTCTATAGTGAATCTTATCGTATAATGCAACCACAATCATCAATTAGTCTAATTACTTAATTTTTTAAACAACTACAGATATTTTATTAGTGACTTATATCGAATATCAAGAGGAGTTAACATAACAATTTTTTCGTAAAATTGATCTTTCTCATACTTTTCATCCACGACCTTCCCGAAATGTTCATTGACAGCAACGTCGTGTTGGTAAACATTTCGATCATTTCAATTTTTCTAACCAGAGTGCAAATTGGATATTCTAATTGGAGATTTTTTTGCTTTCCTACATATTCACTTTTCCAGGCGGCTTTCACTTAGGAAGCAGAAAGAAAATTATTTCTATGCGGATGTTACTTTGCAACTTAAATCAATTCACTTCTAAAGAATGACCACAAAGTGATGAGCCAATAAAGAAAATGGCACTGGTTACTTTTGGAAAGTCATACCTTGATAATCTTTATACCTTTATATGCTAATACCTTTGACACATAGCTACAGTACAGATATATCCACGCATAAACCACCTGTATGTCGTTTTATACCAGCATAATACAAGCTCAGCAAGCTGATACGAGGCTACCCATCAAACATTACGATACGATATCGAATCGAACACGATCGTTAAGGTGAACTAAGACTTCGATCTCGAAGTCGTTTTCGATTCGATATCGATCCCGAAAAAGAAAAAAAAAAAGAACGCTATATCGAATCGTAAAAAACGATTCTATTCCGAGTCGTTTTTTCGAAATTATCTCGAATTTTGTTGGTTACATATAATTAGCGTTATATACTCGAGTTTTCTTTGAAAAAAATGAATCGATATCGAAACGCGTCAACGAGTTATTACCTATTACACACCTTAGCCAGAATATCTTTATAATGATTTCATTTATAATTTTTTTGAAGTAAAATTAAAGGAAATTGTTATAGTCTTCGACGGAGATATGTAGGCATGATTTTTGCTGACAAAAATAATATCATTTAACGTCTGACAAAAAAACACACTATCGTCGAGAGTCAGTCAGAAATGAGAGAATTTTCTGAAATGCGTATGAATTATGCAAAGAAATAAATTCTGAAAACTTACAGTTTCTACTTAACTCTTCAGAGTAGTAAAACTTCGAGTTTATCTTGGAAAAGCGAAGTATTCTCAAATGATGGATTTTATTTACTTCCGAAATTATTTCTTTCCTACTCTTTACTTCTTCGAGAATTCTTCGCAAAAGCAAAACTTCGAGAAATTGTTTGCTGGGTAGTATAAATACTTGGGTTTTTCCATGGTGTACGGAGCTTGTTAATGATTTCAGCGCCGCTTACAAGTAGTGACAAATTTATCTAAATTGTGACCTTTTGTTAAAGTAGGCATGCGCCAAGTTGACACTTAAAAATATTTTTGACGATTCTTGAAAAGCAAAACTTACTAAGTATTAAAAGCTGTCAAATGAAACTATAATGCGATGTGTCACTTAGCTTGGTACAGTGAATACAATGGTATCCGGACTATGGTATCTGTACTCGCTGTGTGTCAAAGGTATAAGAGAATGAAGCGAACATAACCAGAGAGATATATGGAAATAAACAAAAGTTATAGAATGGTAAAATATCACTGTATATCATAAAAAAAATAGATTTAGTTTTATCATCTGGAATTATTTATTTATTTATTACACACACAGTATACTTGGCTGCTACTTAGCACACAATTATTATTATTCCTCAGTCCTTCCTACAAATATGTAAATTTCCTCCTATTTTCCCGTTCTTGTACTCTTTCAATTAAATGCATACTGTGTATTCTCTTATGGATCAAACCATAGTGAATAATCGAAATAAACTTAATCTACAAATTTATTCGAAACAAGAAATAGGGATAGCAGAATAGTCCTCTCGATTTTGTCTCTGTAAGGACTCGTAGGAACTGAATAATTTAATGTCTATTAGAAAATTTAATCTATAAATGGACCGAATTTATTAGTATATATAATATATATTTACCTAGGGGAAAAGAACTTAATTACGAAACTTATTGATTTTGGAGGTACCATACCTCGGTAGCTATGAGAAAAATTGAAAAGCTTTTATCCCTGATATTATACATACATATGCATGCACGCTAATGAGTCATAAATTTCAAAGTATGTATATATTTTCTAGCTTAACATTATCAATCTTGGGTGTTGTTATAAGAACAACCTCAGAACAGTAAAATTTGTTTTTTGCGGCTTTCAACCTGCTGTGCTAAAACCCTTTGTATCTTTTTATAAAGTTTATTAAATTTCGTACAAAGCATTTCCACATTTTTTTTCATTTTTTTGTTCAGAATGCGTAATAATCTGGTAGAAGAAAATGAAATATTTGATTGTTTGACGTCTGATTCTTGATTGCTCTCCCGTCGTGTCTTTGTTTTTCCATATAACCAGACATGAAAAGAAAAAATATTTATTCCTCAGGATAAGTAAAATAGAAGAGCGACAATATAAATAAACATAAACTTGTTTAGAGCGTTTTTGTGTGCTCCACTATTAAATCATCAGAATCTTGAGGAAATGCTCTAACTACGAATTAGTTTTAATTTAGCATACTGACATTATTGTGTGGTCCGGATTATAATTTGCATACTACTGAAACGTTTGCTTTGTTCTTCATAGTTAAAATTTACAAATTCTCCTTAGGGTATACAATTTGTATTTTCGAAACTTGATCAAACAAAATGTGCGGATACTAGACACCTAGCCACACAAAAAGTTATATAGCAGGGATAGGGGGGGGGGGGGGGTCCACATAAACTGTTTGACTGTTTGGGAGTTACAGGGCGATTAAGAAAAAAAGCTAGATTTTCACATAACAACCTGTACCTTAAGATTAAGAACTACATGGCGTACGGTCACAGTTGAAAGCTCATTGCATGCAGAACTTCATGGCCTTTCCAACGACTGCTCAACTAGCCCCGTGCTCCTCTCTCCTAAAGAATTATGGTGGTCTAAACAAATAAGATCAGATTTTCTTACCGTTTTTTCTTAATTTAAGCTCGTATTATTTTTGCAAAAAGGTCACTAACATAACTTTTTTTTATAAAAAGTGTAAACTGTAGACCTTCCTCTTTAATTTGACTTATTACGTCCCCATACGAGAAACGTGATTTTTTCGACGGTTTTTTCCTCGTTTTATTGTCATTCATTATTACTATCATAACTAGGAATTTCGTTTTTTCAAATGACTGCATTATTTTTTCACATGACGCCTACTCTCATTTGATAAAATAAATAAAAAGTACATAGTGTTAAATTGTGTACGATGGTACGGAACTATTCATGCGAGTTACATATATTAATTTCCCAGACATTCCAAAGAAATCTGAAGCGACAACGGATCTACCCGATCCATATAAAATACAATCTAAAGAAAAACCTATGGCCTGGTAAAGTCCATAAAGAAATAACGTAAAGCTTTTTCCGCAGTGCTCTGCATAAATTTGTTCTCACCAAATATGAAATTATCTTTCCCATGAAAATAAGTGCTTACCTGCACAAAAAGTTAAGTCACGTTGTCTCCAAGTTAAGTTGAATGTAGGAAGATAGGAATAAAATGGTAATATGTAAGTCAGTCAAGATCGGTCGTCCAAGTTATACTCACCTGAAATAAAAACGGATAATTTTTCGGTTATTCTACTCTTATAAGTTTCGGTTATTTGTGTTCGCTTAAGAATAAGATTACTTAAGTAAGATAGTGTTAAATGGTAAAAGATTAAACCCGAATAAAGTATATCGTTATCAAGTGAAATCTTTGTGTTAACCCCAAATCTTGGTGCTCCTAATTTGAATCCCTCTCCAAAGTGAAAATCTATTTTTTTTGAGAGGCAAATAACAAAATATATATCTTGCGCGAGTCCGACTCGCACTTGGCCGGTTATGTAAATCAAATTTCTGATAGTAGGTATTTTAATTTCTTTAGATTGTGAGTTTTTTCATTATTAGTTTCGTTTGTTATTATTATTTGGCTTAAATAGTACATGTTTTTTCTCCCGATATTTCACCGAAGAGAAATTGTAATATTTCGTTGAAAGTTGTTAAAATACATATTAGAATAGTATGTTTAACAATTATGTGCAAAAAAAATTTAGGAGAGTCTTAGTACTCGTTAAAAAAATTTCAATTTCTTTGATCTGCAAATATACATTTTTCGTCTTAAATTGTATGGCTTTGTCGCATGTTGGGTTTCTGTCTTTTACACTAGATGTCTCTCTCTCTGTAGAGGCTAATGTTTTATGAATTTTCTCACTTTCAGGACACATACCTACGTATAGTAAATTTTATTGATTGCCTATACGCTCGCTGGTATCTGAATAGAAACTTTTCATGAATACTGATTCCTCTTAATAATAAGCTAATAACAGCATGTACGTAGAGCTTCATTTTTTTTCAAATGATTTTAAAACTTTAATAATAAAGAGACACTTTTAGATCTGATACAATATAATAATGGTAGTGATATGTTCATATTAAAATACAGAGATTTCAAATATTTATCTAACCAGGTTAATATACTAGGTCACACAGTCATAACTAAAGACTACGAAAAATAATTCATTTTTTCGAAGATTCGACGCTGCAAAAAAATTCATCTTATTCAACTTATGTTCTGTCTTTTATGCGGCTTGAATGATATCATATTCTACCATATTCTCTGTACATACATAGGCAAGTTGATGAATAAGACAGAGCTCATTTGTGTGCTATTCAGTTTTAGTACGACAGTTTTTTGAAAACAAAAATGGCTGCTTTAAAATTAATTTTGGAAGAAATTTCGAAAGATTTTATGAAGACCTGTAGGTACATAAAATGTTTTAGAAGAATTTAATCCAAGGCTATTGCATGTAAACTCGTCCATGTGACTACTTAGATCACTACTATTTCTCTTTATTAGTGAAATTCACTGAAAGTAAGTCAAATTTTAATATTTTAATAAATTTAACGCGCAATTTTTAAACCCCTTTGGAAAGGGTAACCCGGATGTATCGTTGGAATGGAATGAAGAGTAGATAAATATATTCGGCGCTGCGCAAAATTCCAGGGAAATAAGCACGCCAAAGCTATTAAAATGATGTTGGTGGTAACAGAAATTTCGAAAAAATATTTCGACAAGTTGTTGACTTAGTTGACCCATTGCCTACTAGTCACAATGATCGAGATGATCTGACTTGATCTGTCAATTTTGGGGTAGTGCCAGACCAAGAAGTAAACACAGTAGGGTAGGGCACAGGGGCCCACCGAGACAAAAGAGGTCAGTTTGTTTTAACTCACACTACTTTCACAGAAAATTATTTATGAATTTTCAATAAATTTTCAAGAAATTACATGACGGAAATTCCATTAGCACATTAAGTGTCTGATTTTATGCAAATCTGGAAACGCGGCATCGACACTTCCACAAATATTTCCCGTATTTTCTTGGAAAACCTGTCAGATTCTGCAAAGCATGATAGACAGATTTTACACGAACATAGAAATCTGAAATACAAAAAGAGACAAGAGAAACCCCCTTTAACTAAAGTTCATAATGTGGCAAGGCTAAGTTTTGCCGGTCCAAAGAATGAGAAAACGTCGTTTTTAGCGATAAAAAAAATCAACTTGGGCGGGCCATACGTTCCCAATATTATTGACATGATTCGAGGAAGCCAGAGGAAGTAAGAATGTGCCGAAACTTTGGAGGCAGAAGTGCAATGAGAGGAGTAACCATAGGAGCTCCAAAAATTGGTTCAGAAAATGCCAGACAGGAAGTTCGAGGTCATTAGAAAAAGCGGTGCAAGTACTAAATATTAGCGAAAAAATTTAAAAGGTATTTGCCTATTTTACACGGTAAAAGTTATAGTGGGTTTATCGAATTTCCCCCAAAAAGCCTTTATTTCCTGAAAGTATGCATTTTAGTATAAGTTATTATGAGCAAATGCATTGTTGAGGCTTTTTTTGGCTCCGTGATCTCGATAAGATCTCAAGTTAAAATTTTGATATTTTTTAGTGGATATAATATAAGGAAGAAAATAAATCAAAAACTAATAAAAGTACGTCTTCCAGGATATTCATGGATAACGGTAATAATTCTTATCTTTGATATCCATTTTTGCATATTTGTTTGAGATGGAATTTTCCTTAGAAAGCATGAAATTTTATTTTTTTTTCTTTCATGACCACCAAAATATGAATGAATTTTTAAAGAAGACCAGTGGACTATTTCATGAAGTTGCAAATTGTGATTTACAAGCTATTTTTAACAAAAATATAAATATAATTTATACCATCTTTAGGTTCACAAAATGTTTATGTTACAAAATTGTAGTTGTGTTCTACAAGGGCAACTTTGTAGGATTTTTTCAGTTTTTGTTTCACCAAAAGTTATTTTGTAGATGTTTGTTTCACTAAAGTAATTCGAGTTACAAAATTTGTACAATACACGAGAATATTTCAGAAGTGAAAGGTGTTAAGTAATTTTCTAAACAACAAATTTCTACTTAAAGTGACAACATGATGAGTCGATGATATAGCAGTAGTGATAGTAACGGAAGTGGCAAATTTGTTCTGATATTTCGAAGAAAAGTATGTTGTCCTCGCGGAAATAATTGTAATTATTGGACCACAAGTTGCTCATCGAATTGGCCCAACGAGCTCGAATCTACATGATATCGAAAATCGTGGGAAACGCAGCATTAATTGTATGCTGATGTCCGGTACCGACTATACCTTCTGCAATGCATATATGAATTGGAATTGACCAATATAAGTATGAACTTAATCTAGCTATGCCTAATACAAGTTTTGAAAAGGGTTCTTTTATTCGGTACTACATGCGGATACTGCATATTCTTTAAAAGAATGGCTAATCAAACTAATTTGATTAAGCTCAACTCGAGGCAGTAATTGCTATAATCAAGCACTTAGTTCAACTCGGGTAATAATAGAAACCGATATTGGAGTTTAAAAACTCAATGTTTGCAAGCCCGTACAACGCGTTGTATGATTAAATGCTACTTATTTTAATTAATAATTCGCGGCAAACACTGTAATTTTGAACTACTTTTTCCCACAGAAGTGGACGAAAACTTGAAAGATTATTATTATGAGGATTCGGATAATTTAGATGGAATTATATTGCCTTGTTATCTTAATTATTTTTCATATAAAAAAATGAGAAAATTATGAAGAGTTATGTCATCGAAATAAATTAATTCATATTTTAATGATTGTTTTTTTTAATATGCAGCTAACAGCTGAGTGATTTGCGTCTTGTGCTCCAGCTTGCTTATTCAGCGACTTCTCCTTAGTCCTAAGTCCCGTGCCTTTCTAATGGCCCTTAGTTGCAGATTCTAGATTTCAAGCTGCAATTTTTTTTAAAGAAAGGATTACATTAACCTACCTTATCGCCCTCCTCTTGGTCTTGTCTTTAATTGGTAGTCTAATTAAAAGGGACAAGTAATTAAAAAAATTATATTAAAAGTAAAATCATATTTATATTATCTTGTTTCTTTAGACTCTCTTGATTTTCTTCAAAGCTTTTATTTTTTTATTGGCTCTTTTGCTTTAATATCAACAAATTTCTGAGAAAACACTTGAAGTTTACAGCTCAACTACAAATATTGTGAAAGGGCAGTTCTACAAACAAATTTGCTTATTTACAATTTTTCTGTTTCTTATTACAAATATATCAAATTGTTATTTGTACTTTGTGAAACATAAATTCGTATTACAAATTTGTAATTGTAATCTACAAGTAAAAATTTGTAATTTTATTAAATAGGCCACGGGACAGCATTTTTTTTTTAATTTTAAAAATATAATAATTTACGAAATACGGAATGTATAATGCTCTCGATGTTGACACGTGCTCAGTTAGTGTATGTTTTTTACAAAGGCCATGAAAATTCTTGTGTACTGTTGTACATGAGGAGGGGTGCCGGTTTTGATAGACAACTCAGTTTAATAGTTTAAAATATAAAATTTTATTTATCATCGTGCTAATTCAAGTTCTTAAACCTAATACCACAAAATTCATTACACAACTTATAACTAGAAACTTCAAAGTTCATTAAAATTAAATATATATAAATATTTAAAAATTCATTTAACAAAATTCGTAGAATAACTTTACAGAAAATGGTGGCAGTTTAGCTGCTGTCCGGTGCCCTTTCACCTTTTCCTTCCTCCTAAAATAAATAAGAAGAGTATGTGTGAATGATTTGGTACGAGAAAGATGATTTGTGAGAGAAGATTTAGTCTGCTCTTAAATATTATTAAACTTTGCTCGAACTGATACGTGAGGGTGTGGAGGCAGCACTGATGACGTTTGTCGCGTGCGTACCTTTTTAGATGCAGCAGATTGAAATGCTGCTGTGTAGCAACTTGTCACGTTTAGTCCTGTCCGCTTTTAGGTGTGCAGCGAATTGAATGCTGCTACGTGTGGGATTGGATCCTCTTCTAATTTGGTCAGAATAAACTTTTGACTTTATATGTCACAGAGTTAACCTCTGGAAATATATCTGGACTAACCTTTGTATAAAGTTGTCTAGATTTCGGATAAACTCCTGTGTAAGATTGCTTGAGTTAACCGCACTTTGTGCAATCCTTAGGATTAACTCCTAGCCGAAGTACTTTGAGTCAACCTCAAGTTACGTATATGATTTAGGTTCAACTCCTATAGGTAATAATTTGAGTCAGCCTCAATTTTAATGGTATAGAATCAACTTTTGTATAAGGATTGCGTTTACCTCAAAGATTTGGGTAGCCAGAATTAACTTCTCTTTTAGGATTTAGTCAACCTCAAGTTATGGATTTAGAATTAACTCCTATAATGGAATTCAGGATTAACGTCTGATTTTGATTAGGATTATGTTCAAAACAGACTCCAAGGCTTAAGACTTGATCAGATCAACTCTGACTTGAAATGTGTGATTTCAGTTAGGTTCGCCGCCTTTTCATATCTGCCGAGGTCGGCCATGTGATGTACTTCTCATGACGTTGCCATAGCAACGTTTGTTGTTGTTGCCTTTAGTAATTATTTTAGTAATATTTTGTCATTTTTAATTTAAGAATGTTTTTTTAGTATACCCTTTAGATTTCATCTAGGGTATAAAAATTGGAGATGGTTATGTGACATTTGTCGCCCATATGATATGGAATTAACCATATATGTACGTTCATCGACGTTGTGGCACCGCACGTCTATATTGCACCACTTCCTGCAGCAGAAGCGGTGCCGTAATTCAAGTCTCTGAATACTACTGGTACAAGGAATGTGTGTATGGAATAGATATAAAATAATTTCAAGAACATTTGGGTGTATTTGTGTGTATTGATTTTTTGTGTGCTGCTGTCACCGTAGCTGCACCTCAAATCTTCTCTATAAAATTCTGCAAAAACGGCGGAAATTGCATGGATTTTAATAAATAAATAAATTTGTTTCATTGTTTATGAAATAATTATTAATCTATTGAAGAAAAAGAAAAGAGTGGCTTTATGGGCCATGTCGATATTTTAGCAAATAAGATATTTCATATCTTCAAAAAGGACGTGAATTTAGAGCCATATTTTTTCAACCCCTTTTGGACTTAGGACAACAATGCCCCCCCCCCCCAACATACTTATTGGGTGCGCTGCGCTAATGGTAACCCAGGCATTGTTAGAGCAAATTCTCAGCCGTTACTCATTATTGAAGCAATCAGTAACTGATCAGGAAGTCAAATTCTACAGGTGATATTTTAAAGATTTTGGCAAGATACTAAAAATAAAGAAACTGCAAACCACCGCCTAGCACCCACAGTCAAATGCGTTAGTGCGGTAACATTTTACATTAGCCAATTGAGGAGTTTTGTAGACCGAGATCCACAGAGTTGGGAAAACTTTTTGCGAACGGCGGCTCATGCTTATAATAACAGAGTACCTACATGCTTGTGCAAAACTAATGCCCATGGAAACTCTTTTGGGATTTATATCAGAGTCTCTAGCAGCCTACAGCATAAACCTGAACCGGTGAACAATACCGATAAATATCATTTGGTGTTACGGTTAAATTTACGAAAAGCGTTTGAACTAGCAGAAGAAAATATACTCAAAAACAAACTATCTGCGATATAATATCATAATAAAAAGGCAGGCTAGAAGCTATAAATGTACGTAGAGTCTTGGGTAAGTATTTAGCTCGAGCGGGGAAATTAGCTTCAATTTTTGAAGGTTTTTAATTTTACAGTAGTATTTGTTCATTACAGAAAGACGATAGCCTAAATGAACTGAAGCACGATGGATTGATTTTATAATTTAAATAATATAATTTCATTTGAAGAAACCGTCCGTTATGTTATAAACCGACTATTTGATTTAAATATTAAAAGAAAATATTTCTCAGCCAGAAATGGAAAAATGAAAATGTTTACTTAAAAGTTACATCAGGTAAATTGATATTATATATTCCTATCATAATTCCAGTATCAGTTTTGAATTTACTTTGCCCTGTTTTTAGATACTATAAAATGTATCCGCTATTAAGATTTTGCTGAGGATGCAGATATATTACTTTTGTGGTAACGAGTGCTATCGGATAAAAAGCAGAAAACGTTCGAAGAATTTAATATTTATTAAGAAGCAAAAAACCAAAGCTATATCATGTTTTAATAAATTGAAGAATAAAACCATATCCGAATTTATGTTCTCACATTATTATATTTCTTGTTTTTAGGAATTAGATTTTCACTAAAAGCACCAGAGAAAAGAAGCAGGAAAAATATAAAATTCTTAATTTATTAATACTTCGCGTTGGCGAAATTAACTCGAACCTTTAACTACCTACTCTCTCGCTGCTACGATTCGATATCAATCCATTTTATCGAAGAAAACTCAATTAAGTATATATGACTATTTATATTACTTTCAAATACATTCAAGAATTTCTAGATAATTTTGTAGAAATGAGCCGAAATCGAATCAGTTTTCTGATTCGATATAGCGTGTGGTTTTTGTTCGATTTAACGAATTGCTTTCGATTGCTGGGAATAAGTTTTCGACAACCACAACGTCATGTTGGTTTGGTGTTGAAAAGGCTGCATGTTAGCTGATGTGCTAATACCCGAACTTCTTAATCACAAATCCAGCACACATTACGATTCCATATCGAATCGAAAGCCATTCGTTAAATCGAACTAAAATTTTGTTCTCAAATACGTTTTCGAATCGATATCTATCGGAAAAAGAAAAAAACTTATCGCTTTATCAAATCAGAAAATCGATTCAAGTTTGGTTCATTTGATGGGTATTAATGTAAGCGATGTAATGCCAATTTGTAAGGTATACCTCTTACTATCCAAATTACCGAATTAATTACTTTAACATTTTGATGTTATAGCAAGGTAAGTGCTTACTCATCTACCTAATACCTAATTTTATTCATTACAAGTAAAGCTCCATTTACCAGTAATTGGAGACTTCAAAGCTTCAATTATACAAGGTGTTCGGTATTATTACACATTAATTTTATAGGGAAAATTACAAGGTATTGGGAGAAAAATATTCCAAAATCATACAAAATCCCTTCCCCCACCCCCTTCCCTCCATTCCATTTTTTGTTCCTCTTACGGAGACCAATGACCCTCGAAAGAAAGTAATGTATAATATTACCAAGCACCTTCTATAATTGAGGCTTTAAAGTCTTTGATCATAATGATTGAAACGTTAATACATGCAACAATCAAAAATTAAGCCCATTTGTTGGAGCAATCATTGCAAGTTATTAACGATCAGCTTAAAAAAATTTACATAGTCCTCCTTTTGAAATAAAAATATGTATAGACTCAGTTCTTGTTAGAAGTCATATACTTCATTCCATTTCTTGTACTTCACTGAATAAAATATTTCATCAATCAATACCAATAATACGAATATCAAGATTAACACCATTGTACTTTGTAATGTTAAAAATATTTGTAAGTTGCTTCTGTATGGTATACCAAAATGATGATAGGCACGTGGAGCTACAGTTCTTGTCGTTATGGGAGTATTGATTTTTAATAAATTCGGGACAGTTGTAGGAGGTCAAAAGTGCTCAAAAGTTTTAGAATCGCAGTTCGCTTGTTAGCCCCTACTTTGTGTACGAATTCGCAAATTTTTCTCTCAAAGGTCTATTACTATTTATCCTATTTTCACTATCCAAAAATCACCAGAAAATTTTAAAGACATACCAATGTCGATAAATTTTTCAGTATTGCAAATTGGAATACATTGACCTTTTGGCAGCTCTATTTCCTTTGTCAACTCGTTGTAAAAGACGAAAGAATAACAATATAGCTCGCTTTATTTATAGTTCGCGCCACGAAAAATGAGCTATTAACGTCACCAGAGGGAAATTGATAAGTTTGTACCATTGAAAATATTCCCAATGATAAAGGAGCTTTCAAAGGGCATATCCATTAACAAAAAAAAAACAAATTTTGATATTTTTCATTTACTATTTTATTTATTATTTTTCATTTGCAATTTTAATAAATATTTATGACTTCACAATAATTCCTTTCTTTCATTATTGCATAAAAATTATTTATTGTAAATAAATTTTGTGACAGAACTTCTAGAAATAATTTGTAATTTTAATTTACAACCAGAATCAATATAAACTATTTTGATGCTGCAACATGAAGAAGTTCAAAATGGTTTGCTGATTGTGTCCCAAATAACATGTGTATAAATGACAGCTCAAATGTCGTATACGGGTTGTTTAAAAATGATTTTTTTTTTATATATGTGCACATTTATTATTCTCTATTCTATTATTTGTGGAGTTTCTTAAAGAGTTAGAGAAATATCTTAAATGGAAATCTTAATGATTTTCTCATAACCGAATTATTAATCAATAAACTTCATCGATAAAATGCCAAGAGGTTCTGGCATAGAATAGAAGGTAAAGTTTATTCAGGAATTTTTTGTAATCAAAGACATACCTACCAAGAATATCTGTAGATTATTTCCAGATGTACAGTATGAATACCGGCATATAACTGTTTACAATAAGCAAATTTTTTTGAAAATGAACTTACCAACAACGTAAGTCATACAGTCATACATTCTCAGGTTAAATTGGTAAAACAGCAGCCCCAAACTGAAATTTCGCTGACCTTGGTAGCTCATTTTTCGTGACGCGAGCATAGCTTTGTTCCATTTTCAGTAAATTTCGTATTTTTCATTGAAAGTCACGAAAGAATAAATTTTTCTTATTGTCGGTAAATGTCAAATTAAAATGCGCACCTTTTGACACCTTTAACATGGAAAATAACTAAAAATTTAATTAATTTACATCATTTTCGCAAAATTTGCTTTAATTTCTCAAATCACTGTGTTCCGTTTTGATGTAGTAGATTTGTCCAGTAACGCACCCAGGATTTGGCTTTGGGGGAGGACCATAGGTGTCCCAAGTCTGAACGATTCGGAAAAATAGCGCTCTAAAGTCGCGTCCTGCACACATCTGAGCACTTAAGGACTGCTATTGTAGATTAAAAGGTTTTATTTTATTTTATCGGACTTTGTAATAATATACAGACCAGATTTTATACGTAATTTGTAAGTTATGTTCAGAAAACTGACATTCTGGAGGGGGACTGGTCCCGTTCGTCCCCCCTCTCGGTGCGCTATAGTGAAAACCGGAATTTTTGTATGGCAATCCTACGAAAGTGCTGCCCATTTTCGAACTTAAATTTGCTTTTATTTCTCATTTATTTGAATGCACTTTGGCGTCATGAGGATGAATAGACGGCCGAACATTCAAAAATCAAAATAATTTTAATATTATACCTGTGGGTGGGGGGGGGGGGGGGGGGGGGCGCAGCCTATTTTACTCTCCAAGCCTTATTTCGAGGAGTTACAAACTTCTTCAATTATTACATTTTTATTTTCAAGATTGCAAATTCCTAGGTTCAAGCCAATTTATCTAAGTCAATCCGTTTCAATTACAGTGTTGCATCACTTAAATAATATGTGTTTATTTGGTATCCTTTTTGCAGTCATCTCGAGTCTGTTCAGAGCGTAAGCTACATAGATTAGAAAAAATAATTCAAATGCATGTGCTAAAACATGCAATACTACAGCTGTTGTAATCGCATGAAAGCAGTTATTTGCTATTATTCTAAATGCGTATGTTATAATATTAATAAAATATATTAAAAAACACTTTTTCAAAACACGCAAATTCTGCTATGCAAGCATAAATTTTGATCGCGAGAATTCCCAAGGCAGAGGTCATCGCTCTACTCGATTTCATTGCTTTGATACGAATCTATAAAAATTGTAAGCAAGCGCTAGCATAGCAGTGAAATTCTTTGAGTGTGATATTTCATTCTCAGCAATAATTATGCTTGAGGAATTTGTACAATAACTAACATTGGAGTATATATGACGCAAATTTTGTATAAAAAGTCGGTACTTAGCTGAACAAAATTAGAATTAATCGATCGTCTGAAGTGATTTATTTTCGTAATAACATCGGTTCTAAACTATATCGACATACTCTGCCATACCTACCGAACAGCGGCATACTCTGGCATTTCTGTGTAACATTGCCATACTCTGTCATTATTTCCGATATCGGCATACTCCGCTATATCTTCTACAAAACAGCGACCTATCAAGCCATACGCATATATTGTGGCACATAAACCCTGCCCAAAGGTATTCAAGTTGAAATATAGGTTTTTTAGCCATTCAAGTAAGTACGGCAGCTCTCTGCCAAAGTGACATCTATTCTTTCAGAAACTTGTCATCAAAAATGTAAAAAAAAAGAAAATGTTTATACATCATCAACTTCCACAGCCAGCTTCAAGACACATTACATCCCCATGTAAAGGCTAAAACACCATGCGAGCGACACGACAAAAATGCCGTAAAAAACGCAGTCAATTGGGTTCTAATAACATGGCGATGTATCGTATAAAATACAATGCGGACGACATCGTTCGATGTTGTCGTCGAACTTAAACAAAAATTGAAGTTTGTCGCACGTATAGGGTGCGTTTAGAAAAATTATGATTTTGGGTTGCGTTCATATGTATTGTTATACGCTCATTGCAATCATATTTCTGACTTGATAGATTAAACATATCAGCAAATAATAATTCCATTTAAAATATCAAATTTGGTTGAATAAAAAATGGAAGAAAAGTTTATTAAGTTGGTAAAATGTCACTGTATTATACGAAAAAAAACCTTACGCATAGAAATCCAACTCCGGCTGAGTTTTATATAACTCTTGGACACACCTTCTTCTTCTACGCACATACTACTTTATTAATCTTTTTTAATTTATTTGTTGAAATTTTGTCTATTTTTAATTTAGAACACAAAATAATAGAATAAATTTAATTGGGGATTGACAGCTCTTGTTGCGCTCGAATCGCACCCATTGTATTTTCACGGACGTTTTATACGGCGTTTTTGTCATATCGCTCACATTGTGTTTTAACCTTAAATCCATCCACGTTTACTCCGAAAGAGTTTTACGTCCCGAATGGAATTCTCAGGCGCTCAAACACAATGTTTTTTACCCAGCGGTTTGTGAGTTGATAAAAGTTATTTAAAAAAGAAAACTCATAATTACAGAGATCAAAGCTTGAATCATGCCTGGATAATCTTTAAAGATTTTATTTATAATTACCATTGCTACTGCTCCTATTCTTGTATTGCCCATTTTAATTTTTCACTATTGTCATACAAAATTGACATCTGATAATTACTTACACATGAATATTTTCAGTAGCTATAAAAATAGCTACCTTGAACCTCTGAATACAAAACAGCCAACGAAAAAAGGCGCTGTTTATCACTTTGAACAACAAAAAGCATTAATAGCTGTTACTATGTATATAGCTGTTATAGTTTGCACCCTGAACATGTGATATAATATCCACACAAAAAATGCCCAGTATTACCTCTTCTGTGTACATATATAAATTCACTATACAAAGAGGAAAAAAAAACATGAATAAATCCATTTTCGATCCAATCCATATAAGATAAGAGTCCAATCCTGGTGGGATATAAATGTAGTAATTAAGAATTCACCAGTGAACTCATAAGTAGCAATTTGATAAGGGTATTGTCAACAATTTGAGTGAATCAAATTTACAGATTTTATTAACATTACTGTGACAATGAATATTGTGTATGTAACATATTATATGACAATTGACGTCAACTCTGACTGAACCCAGTTTCAAATCATATTTGTCACATAATTTTGTCGGCAAATGATAACAATTTGTCGTTATTTTGTCGCTTATATGTCATATCGGGCTACCCGGGAATTCACACAATTTGTAACCTTATAACCTTAGTAAAAACTGTCACAAGTATCTCATAATGACAACCTTATGTTCCTTTAATTTCTATTTAATAGACACATGATACTTGGATCGAAATGTGCTCAATCTTATGATACTCATTAATTAAATTGATTCGTCTTTTCTTTCAATTGCCTTTACTTTAGATTTAGATGCATACATAATACATAATTAAATGTATGATAGGCACAATTGGGCGCAATACACAGAATTGAGCTATTTCTATAACAACATCAAAAATAACTTCAATTTGAGATTTCTGTATACGACAATTTTGGTGAAGGGAGAACTTGTCATTTACAAGCATTGTTTTTCATTAATAACTCCAAAGTCTCAAGTGGCGAAAGTCCCATCGACCTTTCACAGACGTGAGATAAAGAGCAAAAGTTAAAGTGCGGCTGTCCTGACATGATATCCTTTGATTCCCTTACCGTCAACCCCTTCAGAACTTTCTGTTCACAAATTAATATCCTTCATTGGAGAGGGGAAATTTACTGAATTGAATTACCATAGAAATTTTTTACAGATTTAGGTATCCGTATAACATATGTAGGGATAGTATAGGATGAACAATATGACAACAAAATCGGAGTCTGTACCAGCCGTCCCACTAGCAATACATGGCAATATCAAAAGATACCTGTTTCATGCTGTTACAACATAAATATGCATCATCTGTGCATAAATCTTCTGTTGAAAAGGAGATATTTTACGTAAAAGTCTCAATAGGGGATAAAACGTTGGAATAGTTAGTGTTTTGCCCCATTCATCTGAAGCAATATGTAGGAGCTTTTTTATGCACATACATATTCATGAGAATTCCTTGATTTTTATAGCTTCAAACAATAGAAAATTAATGGTGGCAATGCTATTGGACATATGGGTCAAAAAGGATTCAGCTAATTTTCTTTACACTCTTCTCATGTCAATTACGACCTTGACATGGAATCCGAATTACGAACAAAATAATACCCAGATTTTCCTTTTAATCTTTAATAGAATTTCTTTGCAACTGAAGAGCGATTACATTACCGAAATAAATTTAATTTACCTCAATTAGTTTAGGAATAAACCGGTGAAAAGGGACGATGAAAATAAATAGCTCTAGTCACGCAGGGATGAACAAATAGGAATAAGAAAAATTAAAAAAAATAAAATATAGCATTTTCGGATTAAATGAAACTATTTGCGATTTTAATGAAACTATTTTGAAATTAAATGAAACTTTTTTCACCTGAAATCAAACTTCAAGTATTTCTTATTTCATTACCTGGAAAATGTTTAAAAAAGAAACGTTTTTCAATAAATTCCTAGAATAATAGCCCAAAAAGCGCCTGTTGACTTTATGTTGTTGATTTATGAGTGGAGAGGTTGACGGTCTGCTGCTTGTGGAATTACAAAAACTATATCCATGACATAATTGGAGCAATCGCTTTGATGCTATTGTAGGACACTTCGCTCAATTACAGCAATAATGTTATGATCTACACTGCTGTCGCTCAATACTGAATGGGCGTATAATTTCACTTTTCACCATGGAGCTCTGCATTGGCGAGTATGGTGGTAAAAATTTTGACTGATATCCACTGTCTCGAATCACATCCTCAACTTCTCTCGAGTTTTAGGGTAAAAGCCGGATAGTTGCCCAACTTTTAAAGAAAGCTTTATCATTAAAAAAATATCTACCTACTAAGAATAATGCAACATGTATATCAAAACATAGGTCTCTGATCTTTTATAGTAGCCTATTTTTGTAAACATAATAAATATTGGTTTTAAGTAAAATCTGTTTTATTTGACCTCTCAAAATGGCGATAGTTACCTATTGTAGCGGATAGTAGCCTATCGTTAAAAATGCTTCAGGGGATACTAGCCTCCTGCGAGGATATACGCCTCACTATGCTTTTTTTTTTTAGATAGAAACAAATTTAGGTTTATCAATTTAAGTAATCAGTCTTTGTTATTTACTAAGATCTTTTATTAAGTGCTAATCAAAATATTAATCCACATTATGAATTTATTATTGAATTGGACACCGGTTTCATCCATGTTAAATATTCTATCCGGTTTATCCTGCAAATAATTCTCAGTTAAGATAGTTGTGAGCAGATCAAAAAATCTGCTCTATTGAGACCCTTCGCTCTTGCTATTGATAAACCCTCAGCTTGTCTCAAAACTGTTTCGGGATTTCTTTCAAGAAAGCTTTTTAACCATTGCGGTCCAGCAATGGTTGCATTGTTGAAGTTGTGCTTTAACCCCATCTTTTCGGCAAACTGGTAAGCTAATAGGCGATTTGTATTTCTTTCAGGAGGCAATCCTGCATCTCCGAGCTTTAATATATGAGCTACCAGTCTTTTTTCATTTTCAAATCCAAGAACAGGATATTTTCCTAGAAGTGACAAAAAGTACAATTAGGTCAGCTGATTTCGTATGTAGATAGAATTTTTTATTTATACTGCTAAGTATATATAGCTTTAAATCGAAGACATACATACATACCTTGGGTTAGCTTTTGCTGGTTTTTCTTTTCGTGGCGTCTTCTTAAGGTTTGAGAGGATATTCCGTAAATTCGAGCTATTTCGCTGATTCCTTTTAGTTTTCTATCCAGTTCTTTGAACGCAAATGCCAAACTATCTTCTGTCTAGCTGATGTGGCGCGGCACCACGCCTGGTTTTCGCTTATACTTGCGAGGCATTTTGCTCACCTACAATGAGCGCATGAAACATTCAAGTGCTTAATTTATTTAAAACAAGTTATAGTGACAGGAAGTTGGAAAAAACATCAAAAGAAAAAAACCTATCCTTGCTCGTTACAGAACTTATAGTTGCTGATAGTTGCCCCTAGAGCGAGTATCCGCAAAACTAAATTGGGCGACTATCCTTTGTGATACGGATACTTGCCGTTTTGATTTGCAAAATAAATAAAAACTATTTAACAATAAAAAGTAATAAATAGTGTATTTTAAATTCTAAAATATGCAAAGAAACAAAAAAAATTGACTGAAACCACAATCAGTAATAAAAATATTCTATAGAAATCACTTACCGATAGAATTTCGACGCCCGTCAAAGTTTCACTTCGGAAGTTTTTTACTCACACGGACAAAACGCATGCGCCTACTCCGTTCATATAAAATCAGTGTGAACCGATTGGCATTCACAGTCGACTCAGAAATTATTTTGTGGTGGAGTACACCTGTATTGTTTATAGTCAAAATCAACGTAACGTTATCTCCCCTAATTGTGGGAACAACAATGCGTGCTCTTGATCCAACTCTAGAGCGCGCTCGAGCTCTCCGAATTCATTATTCATCCAGTAAATCTCAACCAATTTTAAAGTGATTTCCAGTTCCCGCAAAGCAATGCAAGTAGTAAGGAACGAAACGATATATTTTATTCTTCCGCTAACTTGCTCTGAATATTTTTCAGCGTAATCCCAGATTCACTTTTTAGTTGTGCTTCAATGAATTCTAGTACTGCTCCTGTTAATTTGCTTACTCGATTACCAACTCGATTTGTTTCCACTAAAATGTCGCCACTCATTTTATACAGCGATAAAATTATTTTTGCTTAATTCACCTTAATCGATGTAATCGCAGCAGCTTTGGAATTTCTTTCCTCTTCTTCGGAGCCGGAACTGAAATCTTCACTACTCGTTTTATTTCTTCTATAGTATCAACGTAAATGAACACTAGTATTGGACAATCAAAAATGCAGTTCTGATGTGGCACTGATACAGATTTGACAAACGCTTGCAAAAGAGTACTTCTTTAATACTTAACTCGCAATGCACATTACGGAATTACAGTATTAACTGAGAAATAGTTGTTGAAAAAAGTATAAAAGTGCACATATTACTTTAAACAACGACAACGGTCCAAATGAAGTTCATTGCATTTCATTAAATGAAAAGAATACAGCGAGGTGCATTTGTATAAATTGTCTCTTCAGGGTGTTTTTCTTTTCCATATGTTCACTCATCGAGACTAGAATATATATGTGTATGAGTACCTGGGTAGTACATCTGATTGAGAACAGATCTCTAACCAAAAATAGCACTGGAAATCTATCTCTAACTCGTAATCTATTCATCGTCCATAGTTCTATTGACATTTACTACTTAGGTCAAGAATCCACAAGATCTTTTTAGAGTTCATGCGGCAAGGGCATTTCACCTGGATTCTAACGGTTACAAGTTTTATTACAAAACTCATTATTTAATAAGTTAAGATACGTGTTCAACTTCAAAAGTTCGGCCGAAATGGTTAAACTTTACTTATATACATCCGATTTCAGTCCCTGTTAAACGCTTATGAAAGGTCTTTAATTTTTTTAGTCATAAAAATCGTTATGAAATGATGAATATTTTTCTCCTCACGTATAAATTTCACTTCCTAATTTTCATTTTGTCTAATCCCAAACAAAAGTCGCGATATTATATTTATTTATTTTTTGTCAAGAGCATGTCATGAAGTGCTTTTAATTTTCCTAGCCGACAAATAAAATCAACTAATTCAGTTGACATATTTTAATACTTATTTTCGAATTCTTACGGTATCAGTCAATCCAAATTAAAAGTAAACTTTGATAATTACTGCAAAACAATTGCTACGGCTGTTTATATGTTAAGTTTTTGGGACTTGTGAGTTCTAAAACATGTCACCTAAGTACCAGAACCAATCCCTTTGCACAGCGCTGTAAATAGCTCATCATTGGAATCATCAAAATCACTTAGTCGACTAGATACTTAAAAATCTGGCAAATATCGACAGAATTCACAATCCCAGGTGTACAATATTATTCATTGAGCGTAACTATGACTCTGCATGGGTATATTTTGGAATGTAGAGGTACTGATACCGGGCGACCTTTGGTTTATTGTAAGCTTTCCATTATCAGCCAGCTTTGCAAAAACCGGCCATGTTTTCGGATATAGGGGAAGGTCGATAAAAATGAACCGCGGGGTAAGATGACCAAACCCGTATAGCTTAAATAAAGGCACAGATAAAAGAGATAAAGATAAAATGAAAACAGTATTACAACTGCTTCATTTATTGCGAGCGCAGACGTGTTACTTGAGTTGAGTTTACCTCGTGGAAACTATTTTTGAGTGCTCCATATATGCATGTATGTGTTCAGCTGACTGGTAAGTAACAAATTATTAATAATGCCAAGATAATTTTTCCTTTTTTTTATGATGATGCCAAGTTTCAGGAGATAACCTATGATGCCGTAGCACAGCCTTGGAAGGAAAATAAGAGAAGGTAGGGAATAATTAGGGATAATTGGATGGAATGAAGGAGGTGACGTTGTATATTGCGCTTAAATTTTTGCGGCCCATAGCTAAGGGGGAAAACAGATGATGGAAAACTGCTCTACATTCGTACAGTCCTGCTTATAAAGGATTACCGGAATTTTACGTACGACCGAATTTGACTCCAAGGGTCGTGAGTGATCTCGGGTTACAGCTCGTGTGGTGCGCATAGGAAGAATTCTACAAAGCATCAGGCTAGTGATTTCGTCAGAGCAATAGAAGTAGCGATCAGAGAGTGACAGACAACCGACAATACGGTGGTGCTCTAGGCCTGATACGAGACTTGTAGATTTGCACTTAGTCTGATTGAGTAAAATATTTCCTACATATTGGAGCCCATGCATTTCATTGGGTTTTTGGCAATACAAAAAATGTGATCAGACCAACTAAGATTGTTATATATTTCAATACCTCAGATGTTAAGGGTTGGTGAGTGCGAGATATCTTCTTCATCGACGAAAATGGGTTGCGCGGGCGTTTCAGTACGTTTGATCGATAACAGACAACATTGCATTTTGAAAGCATTAAACAAGACCCGATTCGCTCTGTGCCTAGCGAGTATTGGTGTAAGGTCATGGGTTAGTGAACTGAACATGTGGCTTCATTTGGCAACTGTGGCATTCTTACGATAGTCAGCTATAGAGTTGAACGAGTGCATGAAATCAAGGGTGCTGCTGTCTGCAAAACTATGAATAAGGTTGAAAGTGAGAGTCAGCAGACCATTAATAAAAATGAGGAAGAAAGTAACGTTAATAGCATGAAGCCGTTATTTAAACAAGAGTAACAAATTTAGAAAATTTAAAAGTTTTGTTAAACAAAAAAATTATTTGAATAAATAAAGTGCTACTGGGTAGAAATGCACCATTGGTTCAATTCTACCCATTATTTTTTTTATATTGAATATGATTCAAAATACATTTATTGTACTTTATTGTTGTTAAAATGCGGCGAAATTATAAAAGCAAAACGGAGGCTGGTATTCATCTGAATGCATGAAGACTACGCTTGAAGCTATACGAAAAGGAGGATCTGTGCGTAAAACTGCGTCTGAGTTTGGCTTATCGCATACTACCTTCTTAAAGTATCTCAAGAAGGAAAACAATTGCACTCTTACCATCTGCGAGGCTCAGTATAAGATGTACAACCGAGTTTTCATTCATGAGCAAGAGCAAGCCTCAGCACAGTATGTGATTAAGTGCCCGAAAATGTTTTACGGTATAAATACAGTTGAGACCCGGAAGCTTGCCTTCGAAATGGCCATTAAGAATAAAAGTTCATGGAAGATGGTAAGCAAGAAAATTGGCAGGAAAGGAATGATTTTTAAAATTTCGTAACCGACATCCATCCATAACGTTAAAATCACCGGAAGCTTGCAATCTAGTAAGGGCTACGGCATTCAACAAACACAGTTTTGAAACCCTTTTCGCAAATTAGCAGACCATTCTGTCGCGAAACGATTGTTTTGCTGATGGGACCAAAATACTTAACATTAACGAAACCTCAGCCACTGCAGTAAAAAAACGCAAAAGGTGAGCATATGAATAATTAGATATCATTAGTTGTGTTGATGGATAAAATATGTATCATATTTAAATATGTTTTCTCTTTCAAGCTCTTGCACAAAAAGGTCTGAAATCTGTTTGTCAATTGACAAGTGGCGAAAAGAGAGTCCTTCACACAACCTCTGCGATAGTGAGTGCATCTGGGCTAGCCATAATTTTTCCTGGATTCATTTTAAAGATCATATGTTGAAAGGAGCACCGGCCAGTACACTCGAGCTTTGTCAATCAATCAGGATGGATGAATTCTGACCTCTTCTTTCAGGTTATGAAGCATTTCGCGAATCATTCATGTAACAGTAAGGCCAATCAGACGCTATTGCTATACGGGAATCATGAATTCCAACTGTCGATCTCCGTAGTGGATTTTGCAAAAGAACATGCTGTAACGATTTTGACATTTCCGCCCCGCTCCACCAGGAAAATGCAACCATTGGATGTTGAGTGTTTCGGGCTGTTCAAATCGACTTACAAAGCCACTATAAATTCATGGATGTTGAGACATCTAGGAAAATCTTTAACTATTTACCGTGTGACAGAGTTTGCAGGTACGGCATGTAAAAAAGCAATCACCCCCTCAAGGATAATTAATTTTTTTAAAAAGACGGGAATATATCCACTTGATAAAATTATATTTACTGAACATGAGTTCTTGCGAAGCGCAGTTATAGGCAGAGCAGCAC
This sequence comes from Dioctria linearis, assembly GCA_963930735.1. NCBI lineage: Eukaryota > Metazoa > Arthropoda > Insecta > Diptera > Asilidae > Dioctria > Dioctria linearis. Next base: position 283,588,195 of record OZ005740.1, read on the forward strand.
CGACAATCGTAGAACCAATGGAAACCGTCAATGAACAGCTCGTATTATTATATACTAGATATCGTCTTACAAATGCTTCACGCACTTTGATGTAAACAGAGAGCCAGTTGCATCGACGTTTGTAGATACAATTGCTGTTTATGATACCAATGACACAATTGCATCGACCAGTACTTCGACATTCCTAAGTTCTGAGCTTTTCGAGGCTTTCCAAAAGCTCGACCCAGAAAACAGGTACAGAGAGGAAGTATGCCTGGTAGGTCAATGATTGCAACAGACCCACTAGAAAGAGAAGAAATTTCGCAGAAATAATTGGCCAAAAAACTAGCGAACACAAAAAAGGCGAATAGGTGTGTGCTTCTGGAATGCATTAGCAAAGATGAAATCTAGATAGATTTGAAGTCAGAGAGCATGTCACAATGTTCAGAGTTAGTCGAAGAAGAGTTGCAATTGGGTAAAATACCATAGGGTCAAAGTTGTCTTCAACGTTGGAAAGGCGATAGGAGAAGTGCCATTACGATGAATTTATTGATTTAACTTTCTTTCGAAAAACGACAACTTCTTCCTGATATGGCGTCGGTGCCGATACGGGAAATCTCATTTGTGTTACCTCCAGCGCTTCAAAGCGCAAACATGGCCACTATCAATTTCCCGTGTCATTCTCACATTTTAACATGCAATAACGCCATTTAATTGAAACTTTCCCATTTTCCTTTATTATTTTATCAACTGCAGTAGTGTATCGAAGATGTTTCGTTGGGGGCGTTTCGCTCCGGGCTGCACATATTTAGGGGCGGCATTTTTTATAGTTCTGATAATTGCGACGTAAATTTGGAATTGGCGATAACCACATGAAGTTACGTCGCTTGGTGGTAGAAATTAGAACTGCTAAGAAAGTATTTTTTAAAACGAGAATCAGATAGAAAATTTCAAAAGCGTAACCCGCGCACTGCGGCCTGATATTTAATAACGAATGTATGCCCGTTGTATAGGGAGTGTTATATTACAGCCCCACGCGACGTTCGCCAAGCAAATATTGGGCGAATTTCAATTTTTCATCGGAAAAGCGATGATTTTAACCTAACATTTGGGTATTTTAATTTTTTTTTATTAAGAAAGTGGAAAAAATGCGAACTAATTTATAACAAACATCTAGGACTGATCGTTTTCACAATATATCGCATATATCCAAATTTTTTTTATGGCAACATTAAGTAAGAGTTGCCCGACTTAGCTCGTTTTTTAAATTATAATTACTATTTTTATGAAAACATTGTATACAAAATTTCAGCTCTCTACGTTGATGAGTTCTCAGGCAGTGTCCAAATATATAGTGAAAAACGAAATTTTTGTATGGCACCCTACGAAGGAGTTACCCGATTTGTCCCATTTTCGAACTTCATTTTTTTTAAGGGCGCATCTTCAAAATTTCAGCTCTCTAAATACGCACGTTCTTGAGTTATCGTTAGGATAGATATACAGATTAATAGACGGACGGACGGACAGACGGACATGCAAAAATAAAAATAAATTTTAATATTATGCGTGGGTGTCCAATTCAGCTCCACACTCTCCATAGAAAAACAGCTAGGAGATGAAATAAATTTTGACAATGTCATTCAAGACTTTTTTAATAAAAAATTAAACAAAATAAATATATAAATAAGCTTACTTTTTATCATTACGTGTATACAATCTGTTTTTAAACAAAATAAATGTATTTTTTTTTATTTATTTATTTATGTTCCGTAATTGTCAATAACCGCTTTTGTTTTTGATTGACTTAGAAGGGGCGGCAAATTGTGAACCGCCCCAGGCGGCAAAAGCTCTAGGTACGCCACTTCAACTGTATTATTATGTTTTGTTATTTGTTTTATAATAAAAAGGCTGATTTTAACTTATTTGCTATTTTTCTATTAAAATTTTCACTTATTGCATATATCCCCCTTTTTGGATGATTTCACCCCGCATGTGCATTTCTGCCATTTACTTAGAATATACTCATTAATACGAAGAATTGTTTATGTCAATACATAGCTAAAAAAATAGGCTTTAATTTCATGCATTTCATTCTATTGGCGGAGGTATATTACAGCTGAAATCTCTTTTCGAAAATAAGTGGTGCAAATCTACCCACCTTCCCCTATACTCTTTAAAGCATAAGAAGAGAGAAGGATCTTCTGAACTTACATCGTTCTTGATAATACCATACCCGAAAAAGTTCCAAAGGTAATTAATCACTGTCCAGTTTATGTCTATCAATGTTATGAGCTTCATCTATGCTAAAAATAATACTGGAGATATGTTATCGAATTCAATGCTTGTAAGGTTTAAAAAATATCAAAAGTTTAGGCATTTCCTAGCATAACTATAAGGATACCACATTTTGTAATAGGGTAGGAATCTTTCCCGTTGAAAACGAATTTCTTAGGGCATGTCCTAACTTACAAGGTAGATACTGATCTAATAATAATACATTTCCGATGAAAGATTCTCTGGAGCAAGAAAAGTCGTCGAAGATGCAATCAGAATCAAAGCACAGAAATATTTTATTACATAAATAAACACTAAGAAATAAATTCATCAATGAATACACTTAATTGAAAAATAAAAAATCGAGCCATATGCATATAACTTATAGATATAAAAAGAGAAGTGAAAGTAAAATTAAATAAGAAAAATAAAGAATTACTAATTAAAATAATATATAAAGTAAGTTAGAGTATTTTTATTTGTTTCTCGAGTCGCTTTTGTTGTTTTGGGACCTGTTGATGAGTCAAACCGAGGCTTGAAGCTTGTCGCTATAGATAAAATGATTGTATGATAGAATATATAAAAATCTCTCCTTTTTCACTTTTCGTTTGTTCCGGAGATTCCGAAAATTGCTTTTTTGAACAAATTTTATATAGCCAGAATGATAATTTAGTGGAATTTTGTCAGGTTTATATACATATATTCATCACACATAAAATTCACTTTTGGTATCATGCTCACTTGGTTGTTCATTTTTAATATCCTCTTCATCACTTTCATTTTAAAAGTTCAATACTAGATTCAATGCATCCAGTTCCTCATCTATATCCACTGTACCACTACTTTGAATTTTATCTATTCTACCAATAGCTTTGATATTTTGTGGCACATCTCATAACAGACTTTTAAACCTATAAAAGTTCTGTCTTTTCATATAAAGATTTTCGCTCTTAACAAGCAATACTATTGAATATATTAAGCAATAGTCGTATTAATCGAACTATAAGGACACTACCTTCCAAATTGCTTAAATTTGTTTTCCGTTTGAAATGAAGTGATAAATATATTATTAATTCATAGATATACGACTTCCAGACTCCAGGGAGAGCAAAACTAGAAATAGAAGTAATCACTATTCAAAATTGTTATTTTAAGATACCAGAAATTTAGTATAGAAAATTTTACAGTCTGGATTTAAACAATTCCTTAATGTTTATATCCTCAGAATGGACTAGAGAAGTTAGGCTTATAGCTTCCATTCTCAAGCAGGTTAATGCAGCCACAATGAGAATTCTATTCTACCTGAAACAAAAATTTTATTTCAATTTGTATTTATTAATTTTTTAGAAAGTGTCAGTGACGTCAGGCCCCATATATTATCAATTAGAAGGATGAGATGATGAAGATGTCAACTCATGAATAAAAAACAAATTTATTTTATTAGTCAAATGAAGGTGTTAAATGCTTATAAAATTTCTGATATTGAAGATAGGCCGCCATCTATCATATATTCAGAGTTTTTCTCATCATAAATGTGGTACATGTGCACATCAAAAATTTATGTATGATCGTTTGAAAGAAGATGAACGTTTTAGGTCCTTGCTCAACACCTTTATGCCCATACTTTTCAAATGTGTTATTGCTCGCGTGTCGTATCTTATTGTGCATTTTGAACAGAAGTTTTTTTTTCTTTTCCATGTTGTCTAAGATAATAAAATTATAATATAATGTTCACTCGTGTTACAAGTTGCAATAGAATCATAGCAGAAATTAATTATCTCAATTCGTTTCAAAGTTTAATTTATGTAAAGTGTTAGTGTTGAAAACATATACTGAATATGGTATCGAAAGATGCAAGGATGGCATGAGAAGCTATTACAGTGAGAATAGCAAAGCTGCTAGTTGGAGACTATTCGGAATAAGCTTGATGATATAATTCGAAATCATGGAAAATGAAGTCGGTCCACATAGAAGCGTGGAAACAAAAAACAAACGCCGTTAGTGAATATTCGACTTGATCAATTTGTATAAATATTTTTATACATTCCAAGCAATTCTATTAAATTATAACAACAAGAGAAGATATACAAGTAGTTCCTCACTAAATGATAAAAGAAATTCTGAAAAAAACGGGAGTTTTCCTGATAAAAAAACGACTACGCAAGAAAGCAATCGCCCATTAAAAAGCGTTGGCTTCTACTTGTTAGAAAATGCTCCTATAAAAAGTCACCTAACGATATCGAACAGCTGGCTACAAATATATATTTTTGATTTTCTTAATTAACCTATAATGACACGGCGTGGCATATGTTTGAAAATATGCACAAAATGTGCAACAGTTGTGCTTATGGTGTTGTACGAAGTGTGTAGTGTTTTCAGAACAAGGTAGGCAGATTTCTTTCGTTATTTTATAAACAGGATTAGCCATAGGATACTTTTACATAAGCTTACATACTTTGCTGGGTTTTCCTCATCTGTTTCTCCTTTGATTAACCTCTTATCTGCCTAACCGTTCCCAGCAAGTCTCTTTTCATGGTATACTGTCCAGAAACATACTTAGTACGTCTGAAATACCCCAGGGTAGCCATCTAGGACCTCTATTATTTGTCATTTATATCAATGACATACACTTGGTACTACCTCATACCAACATTCACTATTATGCTTATGGCGTCTAGATTTTTAGAACTATATCGAATGACGATGACTGTGATCTGATCAACTCTGAGTTGAACACATTCTACTTTTTGTGTTCTACGAATTTTCTTCCTTTATATATCGATAAGGCAATAGGCGCAGACAGACTCGGTGGTTATGACGGTGGCGGTAGTAAGGAAGTTGGAGTAACGAAGCGGTAGTCGTGGGAACCACTCACACTGGTGTGGTTGTGATTGCGATTTTTGTGTTTTAATTTGTTTCATTTTAATACAATTTCTGAAAAGAATCAGTACTACTGAAATGAGTGAAAATACTGAAGAAGAACTTTTGTTATTTATGTTTACATTATGCGAATATGAAGAAAAGCAAGTATTTGTGATTATATATATAGTTTCCCAACTAGCATTTAAACCTTAGAGTAGTGAAAAACTATTTTTGTCACTAAAGCTCAGTGCAAGTTTCGTGATAATCACTTTTTTTCCCCTCATGGTTAAAATTCGATGTCATAAGGTCAATCGTTATATTCACTCATAATAGTAATGATGATAAAAATCAGTACTATGGGCCAAAACAAATCTATTCTTCATGGTGATATTTATAAGTGAGCAGCACGTTTTTATAACACTAAAATTTCACCACGAGGTAACTCCACTTTGTAGTGCAAATTGCATAGTGATAAACAATAAATTTTCGTAATCGAAAATCCTTCTGCAGTGAGGTAATTTATGAATAGGTTTCTTGGGAATATATGACCCGGGTTGAATAAGTTAAACACGTATTGTGTTGTTCATCTGATATATTATTTCGGTCATGGGTTTTGACCATTCTCAAGGAGCTAGATGTAAAATATAATAAAGGTTACAACACTTACGTTATAGCAAAATTCACTAAAATAAAGATTACCTTAGGAATATCACTACATAGTGTGTCGTTTTTCGATTATTGTTTCGAGGCTATCTTTAGCCTTTTGTCTTAAGGTTAGATTTAAGGAAATAATAACATGAAACGAGTAAACTGGGCAAACACTTGTGATAATAAATATCTAAAAACTATTAAAACATGTAAATAATAAATTATGTAAAACTGGATTGCAATATTTTTTAAAACTAAGGTAACTAGCAATTGTTGTGTTATCTATGAGTGTCAATCCTACTCTTGTACTGATAATTGATGTACTGTATGTCAACTTTAAAGTTCGTGGCGTTAGGCTTTCCGGAGCTTCCATGTTCTTTCGTTTTGTCCTGGATTGTTTTTTGTGAAGTATGGTGGGGTTGTCATAGTTAAAATTATGATTATTCTTGATGGCATGTGCTAAGCATACTGTATTATAATTGCGATCATGCCTCTGTGACTCAGTGTCATTTGTGGTGAGTTCAGTTGCTCGGCTAAAGTCGTTTTTGTGCTCCCGCATGCTTGTTTTGATATCCCTCCACGTCTCCCCGATGTAGATCTTGTAACAATTGGTCGTGTTGTATTTTATTTCATATATTGCACCTATTATAGGTTTTTCAATTTTGGTTTTAGTATATGTGTATATTATCTGTCTGAGTTTGTTTTGTAGTTGTAGTCCTAGAGAAAGGTTTGAGGTATTTTTATTCAGAAAGGGGATGATTTTGTCACTTACTGGTGGTACGTATGTGAGTTTTGTGTATCTAGTTACTTGTGCGGGCTGATTGTTGTCTCGATACTCTATTCTATTGTTATTCAAGGTATGTTTGGTATTTTTAATGATCTTAGATATTATATGTGTGGGGTAATGATTTGAAGCCAGTATAGTGCTTATTCTGTTATAGTTTACTCCATGGAATTATGGGTCACTAAGTGTGATCGCCATCTATGCAAAAGAGAGATCCACATTAAATTTCATCTTATAGTGATGAGCCGAGAAATAGTTTAAAAGACGACCTGATGCTATTGGTTTCATGTACCAGTCACTGATGATTTTATTACCATCGCTGCAGAGTTTTAAATCTAGGAAAGAGATACTGTTGGAGATACGATCCTCTTGTTCCATGTTGAATTTGATACGTGGATGTATTAGTATTGATTATTTTTAAAGTGTCATCTATGCTGTGAGTTGGCAACACTGTGATAAGGTCATCTACGTAATTTTTAATAAATACTGGTATATGCGGTACATCTCCAATAACTTGGTCCAAGAGCTCGTCCAATACAAACTCTGCTAAAATGCTCGATAGGCTACTACCCATAGCTAGTCCATGCTTTTGCTTATAGAAAGTGTCTTCATATATAAAAAAGTTATTGTCGCAAATGCAGAGCTTGAGAGCTTTTGTAAAAATGCACTTAGATAGCTTGGTGAGCTCTTTTATTAGTGGCCATCTCTTCAACACACATTTTATTCCTTCATCATGCGGGATGTTGGTGTATAGCTGTGTGGCATCCAGCGAGATGAGGCGACTATTAGGCTGGATCAAAACCGTCGAGAATACTTCCCAAGCCATGAAACAGAAATCTATATGTATGCGTTGTCAGTCCGTTTTCTAAAATGTACTCTATTGATACTTATGGAAAATTGTTAAACATTGGCTTCGTATATGCCATAGAGCCTAAACTACTATCCATACAGGAAAATAGTCTTCTTGTAACTTACAGCTTGGTTCCTTACCTTCCCAAAGGCTACAATTCCTATATACCTTAGTTAACAAAATAATAAAATAGTTTTGATTACAAAGTAACCTTACCATTTTACGCTCAATACCTCTCCAGCTGAGTGATAATTGCATGTGTGTATGTGCAGCCGGAGTCCGAATCTGTAGGCAGCTACATTCGATATCATCAACCCACGCAGTCCACGGCATCCCATGACGGCACAGCGACTTTACATTGACTACTCAGCTGAGAATTTTTGTTTGAGAAATCGTAGACATTTGGTTAAGATAAATTTTTATACCCTAGATGAAATCTATAGGGGTATACTAAGTTTGTCATTCCGTTTGTAACACCTCGAAATAATGATGGTAGAGCAAAATTAATTGGACACCCACGCATAATATTAAAAGTTATTTTGATTTTTGCATGTCCGTCCGTCCGTCCGTCCGTGCGCACGATAACTCGAGAACGCGTATTTTTAGAGAGCTGAAATTTTGTACACGGACTTTAAAAAAAAGTAAAATTAACTTCGAAAATGAGCCAAATCGGGCAACTGCTTCGTGTGGTTGCCATATAAAAAATTCGTTTTCCGCTATATATTTGGACAATGTCTGAGAACGCGTCGACGTAGAGAGCTGAAATTTCGTACATGATGTTTTTATTACATTACGAAATAAAATGTTAAAAATGGACTAAATCGGGTAACTCCTTCTTGGTGTTGCCATATAAAAATTTAGGTTTTTTACGCATACTTTGAAAACGATCAGTCTAAGACATTTTTATTGTACTAAAAACTTCTGCAGAATACGAAATCCTATATAATTGGTAATAATCATTTTTTCTGAGCAACAAACCGTTCTAGAAATATATGCGAAAAACCACTTCAAAATCAAACTTGAATAGATCGGTGACCATACGAAATTTAATACGGGCATTCATCTAGGGTATCATAAGAATTGGTCTTAGACCAATTCTAGCTTTTTTACTTGTTTTAAATAATTTTGTTAGGAAAGGTATGAACATTTTATTACGGTTCGGAAGATAAGAAATTAAGCTTAAGATTATCACAGCACCATTTTTCTGAATGAATAGTAGTTTGAGCTATTCAAATCAAACTTTTGTTAGTTTTACATAAGAGTACGTTGAATATTTTAGAATGTAAGGACTACGTTGGGCCTCGCATGTGGTAGGGAGGGAGTCTGTTTCATGGCTGCGAAGAATTCTCGAAGATTTTGGCTGGATGCTTACATTTTTGACAAATTCTTTGATTGAGAGAGAGTTTGGTACATTGTATTTAGTAGTGTCACGAACTTTTGCCAGTATTGTGTTAAGGAAGCTAGCTAGAGCATATGAAGGTGTTTCTCGTGTGGTGACGATCGGTCTAATTGTACGTTTTTATTGTGCCATAAATACGTAGAGGTGTAGAGGTGTGAGTGCGTTTACATCTGATTTTGTGACGTATTTTTTCTTATGCATTTCTGCATCTAATTCATTGTTATTCCGGGTAAGAACTTTCATCATGTTGGCTTTCACATTATCCATGATCTCATATGTGTTCATGTCACTTAGGTGCTCGAGCATTTTTTGAGGTTCTGGTGGAGGCACTACGAGACGCCAGCGCACCGAAGGCACAGCGCAAGAAAGGGCGAGATTGACCATGAGTACGCTGAAGGCCGCGTGTGACGCATGAATGCCAAAACGGATCGTGAACGACCGTAGAACACCAGTCTACTGGTGGACTGAAGCGATCAGCGAGCTACGTGCCAAGTGTCACAAGGCACGAAGGAGGAGCCAAAGATCGATCGGCTCAGAGAGGCAAGAAGAGGAGCGCCGCAAATACATCGATGCACGCGGCGAGCTCCGTAACGAGATACGTAGAAGCAAAAAACGGCGCTTTAGGGACATGTGTGATGAAGCAGACGCAAACCCCTTCGGCAACGCCTACAAGACGGTGACGTCGAAGCTAAGAGGCTCAAGATCGCCAGCAGAAAAGTGCCCAATTTTATTGGAGTCGATTATCAAGACACTGTTCCCACCACAGAATCCAAGGTGGACCATTGACACAGCCCCGTCTGGAGACATAAACATTCCGGCGGTTACGGTAGAAGAGTTGATGAAAGCTTGTAAGAAGGTGGGGGCGAACAAGGCGCCAGGACCCGACGAAATCCCGAATAGAGATTTCAACGTCGAGTCAAAGGAGGAAATACTATACCTAGGCGTCATTCTTGATAGCAGGCTGAACTTCAACGCCCACGTGAAGTATGCATGCGCAAAGGCATCTAAAATATACACTGCTCTGGCTAGGATGCTGGTCAACATCAGAAGACCTAGAAGTAGCAGACGAATGCTCCTAGCGAGAGTCGTTACATCATTGCAACTTTATGGCGCGCACATCTGGGCAGACACATTGCAGCTGCAAGAGTGCAGGAGAACGATGCAGTCGGTGCATCGACGGACCGCTCTGAGGCTGATCAGCGCATTTATAACAGTGTCAGCAGACGCAGCGTGTGTCATAGCGGGCACAATGCCAATTGATATAGCCGCGGATGAAGCAAAACGCATATACGTCATTAAGCAGAGTGGAACCTTCACGCAAGAAGACAGACGAGGAGTACGGGCTGGGACGATGGAAGTCTGGCAAAGAAGATGGGACTCATCTCAGAAAGGACGATGGACTCACAGGTTGATCCCGAACATCGAGAAATGGACGACAAGAAAGCACGTAGAGCTGAACTACCACCTGACGCAATTCCTGACCCGCCACGGTGGCTACAGAAGTTATCTGTACCGCTTTGGACACGACGATAGACCGCTCTGTCCGACGTGCAGAGAAGATAAAGACGTAGAACACGTGGTGTTCAAATGCCCACGGTTCCGAGAGGAGCGAAATAATTTGACGACAGCAACAAACGCGATGGTCAGTGCGGAAAGCATAATCGACGAAATGGTGAAGACGGAGGAGAATTGGAACACCGTGTGTTCCACAGTCAGACGGATCAACGAGAAGTTGCGAGAGATAGAAAGGACCCGGAGGGACAACATGACGCAGAGGCTCTAAGGCCAAGCCGTCCACCGAAGTAAAGTCCTAACGGCAATCCTGGTGGACAAACGGCTGGAGAATGGTGGAAGGTGGTTTTTTGTCAGTAAGAATCTGACACTACTGGTTGCAGGACCCGTACAACATCCAGTGTCTTATGCAAGATTTTCCACCTTCCACAAAAAAAAAAAAACCTACATACATAAATATCTAAATACCTACCTACATATCTACATACAGACCTACCTGCATTCATAATGTTATGACATACTTATTGGTCAAGCAGAATGAGTACTCATAACATTAAGATGCTTCCGACACTTGTCATACGTAAAGAAATACAAGACTAGGTCACGCTTACCCAATATACAATCGCATCAACATAAAAAAACTAAATCTATTAACGCGACCCACTAAAATAACGCACAAGCAGTGACGAAATATCGATCACTGACCGCGACTCAACATGATGGCTTCGATGAGGTAATAATAATAAAGTAAGTAATCATAATAGTAATTATTGTTATCCTAAGCTAATTTTAGGTTGTATAAATAAGCTAAGGAAATTAAAGAAAGAATCATCATTAGAAGTTCACTCATCGTGTTTAAATTCATGTGGAGTTCTGCTATCTAGCTGCTCCCCGACTATATCTCAGGAGTTAACGCTTTAATAGCTGCTCCTCTTAAATCACGTCAAGAGTAAAGCCCATAGGCTACTCTTCGTGCATTTAATTAGATAAACCAAGCAAACGTAATTAAAGGTTTATCACAAACATTATAGAGGGAGTATATTGAGTGTTTATCACTTTCCAATTACTATTTGTCATTACAAAATGCTAGTTGGGTTACTTTTATGTATGTAAATTTTTATATTATTTTCCAAACGAAGTTAAAAAAGGACATGAAGCTGTGACATCAACTTGAGCCGAGAAATCAAAGGAGAATTTTATACCTTGTTCGCAGATTTGCAGAAAGAAAAGAATGACGGCAGCCAGTTTTAATGAAATACTGGGTTATATAGAACATGATATTCGATAAAATGATACGAATTTTTGATGTGTCATACCTGAAGTACAACGTCTGGCAATTACTCTACGGTAGGAAAACTATATATTTTACTGATTGCATTCATACATATATGTATTTCACCATAAGCGTATATGTATTATATTTTATTTATTTTAACTTTTAAATTGAATTGTTAAATTCATCCTTATCAGCATTGAAATTTTTATACCAAGAAGCAGCAGAATTACGATTTTTTTTTTCAACTTAGTATGCGCTTGCCTTCTCGCTGAAAAGTTTTTATTTGTTTCGCTACGCATACCCCAAAAATATCAGCTCTGTTGCATCCATGCTATCTGTGTCTAATTTTTTTTTTTTAAAACAATATGACCTCATCGACTCCTGATGTACAACTACTTTTAGTTTCTGTTATAAGTCTCTTCATTTTACTTGGACTGACATGCTCTACATCAGTATCAACATTTTCAGACTCTACCATAGTCTTTTTAGGAATTGGTGTTGTTGAATTTAGTTTTTTTTCTAAATTGGTTGATGCTGCTAAATTCTCTGTTTGTGATAAATACTCATTTTCAGGCCATTAACATTGTTGCGAACATTTGTTGCAGATTTTGCAAATTTTCAAAAAGGCCTTAGAAAATCCAAAAGTTTTGCTCATGGCCAAGAGTTTTGTAAGCGTTTGTGTTTTTTGCTGCTTGGCCTGTATGGGTTTTTATACTTTTTAAATGTTTCCTGTAAGAATCTCTTAGATTTTTCCAATGTTTTTTCAGTTCTTCTCCCTGAATTTTCAAAGAAAAATAATTAAATTTATTATAATTAATAAACAAAATATGTTTTCAGATTTCTAGCGACTGGTGACAGTTTCAAAACAATTGGCACTAGCTACAGAGTAGGATTACTAATATAGGCTGCATTGTTCGAGAAGTGTGTCAAGCAATTTGGAAATGAATGCAATCTACTTATTTATTCGAGCCTACAAGACAGAAATCGGAAGCAGCAGCGAATTGATTTCTAGAAAAATGAAAATTTCCGAACTGTGTCGGAAGCATAGATGGAAAGCATGTTACAATTAAGTGTCCTCCAAAAAGCGGATCTATGTACAATTCTCATTTGAAAAAGTTTTCGTTTGTTGTATTGGCTATTGTTGGACCTGATTAGAAATTTAGATGTATAGATTTAGGCGGGTCGGTGAAAAATAGTCATTCTGGCATTTTGGATTAATGAGTTATGGTCAGAAAATTTGAAAATGAACGGTTTGTCGGTTTCCGTCCGCAAAATCTTTACCGAATCAAACAACAACTACATCCTATGTATTGATTGGTGATGAATGTTTCCCTTTGAAAACATACCTTATGCGGGCATTTTCTTACAGAGTTTCGAGATATAATCCAGAAAAAGATAGATTTAATACTTGTCTCAGCAGTATGGCTAGATGTGTGTTGGAGAACACATTGGGCATTTGTCTCAAAAATGGAGAATTCTTTCAGGCCTTTAGAAACCAATGTAACAACAACAAAAAAATAGTTCGAGCAGTTTGTGTATTGTATAATTTTTAAGGATCTAAAATTTATGAAGACAATAATTTTACAGTTTTAGAGCCTCCTGAACCTCAAATGAAAGTTTTTTTCAAATTTTAAACAAAATGCAAGAAGATCAAAAAATCAGGCTTTTGAGATTCGCCAAAACTTTGTAGATTATTTTAATACAGAAAAAGGATAAATATAAATTGAATGTAATGTACTTATCGGGTTTTCCCGTTTCCTTTCCAATTTCGTCCCAAGTTTTATTCTTTATTTTTTTAATTTTTATAGTCTTCATGATTTTCATATCTGAATTGCTTGATGAATGGAAGTTTATTGTTCAAACTTCACTGCCCAAAGATCCGGCGTTATATATTACTCCAGACTTTCGACTTTCATTTGATAACCAAATAATAAATATTATCGGTAGGGCTTTGGCCTTTATTAAGATGTAGTCTCGCGAGTTTAATGATCCTTTTGTAACCAGGAATCTCCATTCTTTAGATCGGTAGTAATAAATAATGAAAATTATCCTCCTCCTAGCAGAATGTACGAGAATATGAATGACAAAGTTCCAAGTTCGCTGACCTATTTTTTACAAGAAATAATTTTAAAAATTAACATAACTTAAAACCCTGCAGAATTATTTTCTTTTCCGCCAAAATCTAGTGCTGCTCGGCAACATTTATATCGTGTTTACTACCAAGCTTAAGTATGGCTTGACAACAAGGTTAATCCTTTAGACTGGCTCCTGATAGTCTGCTTAACTCTATTTTTTGTAATTGCACCAAGGGATGTACCTTGAATTGTGGTAAAGAAAAGTTGAGTTATACTGTTCACCAGTTTGTGGTAATTGCACCGATCAGGATTGTTTAAATGTATCACTCCCGATATTTTTAATGTCGCGCCTACTGAAGACGTAGATCCATTGAAGAATAAGAAGAAGATAAATAGAGATGGGGACAGAAATTGTAATGGAACCAAAAGAAGAGCCATAATTGCTCTTATTAATAAACCATTAATTATATAGCCATTTTATAATTATTGTTGTTATCAAATAAACAGTTTTTGATAAAAAAAATGTTTTCTCGAAAACTGTTAGTCTTAAGAAAATAAAGTAATACTATGTTTTTGTAGCTAATTTCCCAAGCTACAAATTTGATACCCACTATTTGTTCGACAAAAGTCACCTTTAACTAGATTATCGCGCAAACCGTTTTTTTTACCTTTGACCCCGCGTAACATTATTAACCGCTCATGAATCGATGGGAACTTTTGGTATATTGTTTAGAACCATGAAAGGAAGGTTCATGTAAAAATCCAGCTTTCCCCAATTTATTTTACTCTGAAATGTCTCTATTTCCTGTATTATAAGTTCATTGAGCAACCTACATATAATTTTCATTGATGTACAAAGCATTTAATACCGAGTTGCCGTAAAAGTATTAATAAAAAAAAACTAGTTTAAATAAGATTGGAAGATTGTCAATTTCAATGATTACCTACATCTCAATTTTTTTTAACTCATCTCCAAATCTCATTTCACAAGTAGTTGAAATTTTAAAATTTCGGAAGTCTTCCAATTATTATTCAAATTCAACCTTTTCTGTAAAAGCAAAAAATCTTAACAAGCTCTACGTAATTCAACCCGCTGCTGCTCCTTTAGTTCTATATAATCGAGAAGTGAGAAGTTTCAAAGTTGATCACAGCTTGTATGGCGCCAATGCGACAATATTCAGACAAGCTGGAGCCTATGTAAGACATGCCAGAAATATATCGGGTAGCATTCAGTGGGTACATATCACATATGGCAGAAAAACTTCACAAATTCTATGAACTTGACAATGATAAACTACATCTAGTCCGAAAATTTAAGTTGCCGTCATGGCCATTTATTTCGCATTAAAGTCAAAATCAATTTTCCTTTAATAAATTCAAGGACTCATGCAAAATATTTCTTACGAAAATTTAAATAATTTATATCTGTCCTATACATATAGATATATGCTTTGTCGGTAACTAAATATAGCCTACTCTAAAAATAATGAACAACAGCCACCCTTCAAACATTAGTAAGCATATGTCGTAAGTATAGAAAGAAGAATACTTCGAGAGAAAAGGTAAATTGAAAACAATTGAGAGTGACAGTAAAAGATTAAAAAATATATAAAATATTTATTTTTCGTTTCTTCAGGCCTGAGAGACGAGACATCTCTCCATAAATGCAAATGCAAATCTAGACAGGAAAGACTAATATCAATCATTTTTGTGAACAACGCCAATATTATAAGAAGATTTATTGTAAAATTTGTATATAAGACAAGACGAAATTATTGGTAAAAACAGCAGATTCTGAGAAAGTTCACGTGTCGGTTGATGTATAGTAAAATCCCTTAAGATGCAATAGCTAGTCCTGTTGTAGTGTCTTCTTAGGCCGAACGATATCTTCGCCTTATGACTCAAGTACGTTGTGGGACTGGAATTTGAAATGAAAGCAATTTATCATTTACAAGATGAAAGGGAGAAAAGAGAATGGATGTTGCTAATACATAGTTCTTAGATGTTTAAGAGCTTCATGACATATTTATTATTCGTAAATTAATAAATGCTGTTTGCTTTAGACACGTGAACAACTCAACAATAATTATTTCCTATATAGAAGTAGAAGGTTTTAGTTGTAGTCTAAATGTGAAGGCAACTGAAAATATGTCAAATGACTATAGAGATACGTAACCTATCCATTATAGTTATTATATAAAATTACTAATAGTCCAGTCAAAAGGGTTTTTTGCCCTACAAAAGGAGGGGTAGTTGTGATTTTTATATATGTTATCCAGTTCCTGGCCCCTATGAAAAATCCAAGTGTAGACCCTTGACCGGGGTCCGCAGTATCCGCCATCTTGAATTAAATATACCAAAAATTATTTTTTTCAAAATAATTCCTCAACGTTTGATCCTACGGCAAAAATGTACAATATAAATTTCAAGAAAACTAAATTCCCTACATTTTTGAATAAACACTATTTTTGCAAGTCTGATGTGTAACGAGTTACAGCGGTATAGACGTGAACATTCTTCCAAAAAATGCATACATTTAGTACCATTTATACAGGATGTTTCGTGCATTGTGGTGCATAGGACCGGAAGTGATAGTAATAACATAGTCAAACAGAAAATTGTATGGCAAGGGGGGAGCGGCATCTCAACCGTTTAAGAGTTACATGGTGATTAAAAAAATTTGATAGTCTTTCACAAAATACCCTGTGTTTTAAAAAGTACAAGTCACTTACAGAGCTCATTATATACAGAGCTTCATGGCCTTTCCAAAGACTACTCGACAAGCCCCGTATTATTCTAAAGAACTTTTCAGTACAATAAAACCGTAGGACCGATCGCTCTCACGGCCCACGTAAAAAAACCTAAATTTTTGTTTGGCAACATGATTTAGATCATATTTGAAAAATTTGAACAGCTCATTTTTTTTTAAAAAAATGTTCGAGTTTTCTATGATTTCAAAGTGCTATTTTGAAATTGTTTGTAAGGGGAGGTTCCATTGTTATTAATAAAATCACTTACTACATAGGAGGAGGTATTATTAGGCCAAGTAGTTATGATAAAAGTCAACTAGTTTTTTTAATAATAGCATTTTAATTAAAAAGGGCGATTTTTCGTTCAAATTTGTATTTATTTTTAACTTTAAAGAAATGGTCAGGGATGGCCACGTTCTAATTGGTATCAGATTAAGGTAGAAATTCTCCTACATCGATAAAAAAAAACAGTTTGGCTGCGATTACCTGCGACCTTTGGAGAAAATCGTATTTGAAGTGAAAGTCTACCTTGTTGTCGTGTACGTGTTTCCAGACAATGTTCTCAGAAAATACAGGAATTTTTTTTACTTTTAAGATTGCATAATCTTTGTCCTGGAAATAAATTAACATCTTTTGTAATAAACGTTCTCTAAGATTAATCACATCAATTACATTTAAATATCTTACATTATTACGTTTTATGTCATTTTTAATTGACTTTGACTTACTCTGTATGTGCACCATATTCAGTATGTGTTTAGAACTTTATGACATATGATGATTATTGACTTTGCTTTTTATGACACCTCATTAATATTGTTATAATTACCTGGGATAAAGGAAAATTGTAAATTGTATTTGCTTGTGTGTTTAGAAGCATAAGTTGCAGGCAGGTGAAAATAACAGGAATCTTAGCAACTTAAAGGGAAGATATATTTTGTATTGAACATTCTCTATCTTAATTGGAATGAGGAAACACAAGACTGCTTTGATTAATTGGTAAATTCCAATTTGATAATACTATTAGAGTATTTTGAGCCAGGAGAACTTTCAAGTGCATTACTTATTTGTTTGCTTTATTTGGTATAAAAGTGCTACGAAGAAATCAATATGCAGATTTTGTATTGTGAGCTTTATAAAATAATCCGTAGTAACAATGTTATGGAATACCAAGAATCTTCGGGAATCTTGGGGGCAAAGCGAATACAAGCAAGTAATTTCTGGAAATAATGACGAAATATAACAGACCCAAATTTAGTCAAAATGTCATGAGTTCCTCTTCATTTAAAATGCAGTACTTCGGAAAACTTAGTGTGGTGAAATCCTCGTCCATCATCTTCACTCTTTTGTAGATCTGTTAAATTTAAATAAAGAATTGGTTTAAAGTGAAGATGACCTCGTGAAACAAGAAATAAATGCATTAATGCCGACGAATTTCTTAGTTAACGACAAAGAAATAGAAGCAATTCATAGGCTTCACTTAACACAATGTGTGATGGCAGAGTAACTCAGTTTGTAACAAACACCAAATCATCGGCAATTTATACATAAAACTTATATATAAAAAAAATAAAAAGATTTTCGAAATAGAGGAGAAGAATGCGATGTTGAAGAAAACTATCAATACGAGCCTTCATGCAAGGATTCCATTTATGAAATTTATATTGCACATGAGTTACAACTTGAGTTTCAGTGATGAGGGTGTACGAAATAACAGTGAGAACAAGCAAAATAGACTGGAGAAGAAATACAGGATACAACAAGAGTTTAGACGGCAACTTGGTTTAATTTTATTGATACATCTAAGCAGGGCTTTTTTGTCATAGAACGCACTGGAACGGCGTTCCATTACCTATTCACGACAGATTCTAAAAGTTTTAAAAGAATATTTTTTTAGATTTCATGCTTGGTTTGTTTTAAAAATGAATTTGAGTTCATATTAGTTCATCTCCCTCTGCTAGCATTCTTAGAAAACGATCGCAAGCTTAATTCAAAATCAGTTGAAGCTTTGAACTTTCTCATATTATGATCTCAACTATATTAAAGACTGGAACAGAATGTGTTGCTGGCGATACTGCATACTCTGCCGCGCACCATTTTGTTTCACATGATGTTGAAATGGGTCGTATTCTTCATTTTACAAATTAACATTGTTAATCATATAAATGAAGGAATGAAGAAAACTGCGGTTAAAAAAATTGTTCTATCCAAGAATGAAATTTCTTTGAAAATTTGATGAATCAACCACAATAAGCAAAAAAACTACCCTCATAGTATATGTCCGATATTGTATCGAAGGTGTCGGAGTGAATTCACCGTCAAATTTGTTCTTGGACTTGGAAGAACTTGAAAAAGTAACGGCACGCTTATGGGATGACAAAAGATTATTTAAAAAAATAAGCTGTGTTCTTTTGTGTTCGCTGAAAAGAACAAAAGATGCACAAAATAACGCCTCATACGTTTTCATAGAAGATTTATAAATGAAGCGAACAGTACAAATAGTTCGCTTCAATCGAGACTGAACAATTTGTTCTCTCCAGTATATTGGAGTTGTACAACAAATTACACAAAAGAGCACAGCTAATATTTAGCTTCTGTGGCATGCAATGGAGCAGCTGTGATGTTAAGGAGTGAAAAAATTGCTATCAGAATGTTCTCCTTCTAATATAGTTTGGCAATGCGCTAATCACAGACTGGCATTATCAGTAAATATCAAGGAAACTTCAGGAATAAATAGATTCAAATCATTTCTTGATAAACTTTACGTCATATACCTATCATGCTTCGGCAAAGAATAGTAGAGAGTTGGATTCATGTGCAGAATTACTGGGGAAAGAGTTGTTGAAAATTGGAAGAATTTTATCTACCCGAAGGGTGTCATGTGGTTTGCGTACAGTTTTGGCTGAAATTATCAGAATTAAGTTTACAAGTCTACAAGACCGCAAGGACCTATACAAGGCAAATAAGAAAACAAAAATTCTGATAAAAGTTTCAGTAGAAAGAACGCAGCACTTTGTCTTATATTATAACTGCACTGTTGGCGCTGTCCGTGATCTTCGCTATCGTCGAGTTTTACTTCACGAAAAAAATTCAAGCAAGATTCCTCTCATTGATCCAAGTACATTTTATACAAGATTGAAAAAGTCAATCGAAAGAAGATTGTTTTATAGCAAAGACGATTAGTTGGCATATAGGTCTCGTGGACTTAATTAAAGGTATTGTCCTAAAGATATTAATAATCAGCTGACATTCGGAAAAGTGGAAATTAGAAACTTGTCAATCAGACTGCAACTAAATGAAAGGGAAATGATCCGCGAATTCTGTGAATACATTCTCAAAAAGATATATAACTATTATACATTTGATACGTACTTTGAATACCATTTCAATATATCAACAAATGCTTCGTTGAAAACGAAGACAATTTCGGCTTTTTTGTTCATCAAACTTACCGAACCGCCTCTGGGACTTTTCGACACTTGCAAATGCGTTGATATCTGGTTACGCAGACAACATTATTTGGCCACGGATACTACCAGCAGGAAAAGAAGTCGAGAAGATTTGTTAGACAAGAATTGGACAAAACTTTGGAATATACTGTGAACATTTGCTTACAACTAGTAAAAGTAATTTATATACATTTTTAGTAATGAGATGAGCGTTTCACTACCTTTTCTTTTACATAAAAACCACTGCATCTAAGCAAGGATTTGGCAGTACAAATGACGGAAACACAGCGCAGAATTTTTGGAAAACCCGGACATAAGAGCGGATATTATCAAAGTGGACTTGGATCTTATAAAGAGATTTAAGACCATATTAAATATTCTTTCTTGTGGTATTCCTATAAATGCCGAAAAATCGGAACATATGCAGAACAAACAGAAATATTACTATATGAGAAATATGCATGGAGAAAATTAACAGCAACAGTGTACAAAATTTTAAGGCATGGAAAATATAATAGTTCACTGTCTTTTGCCAATTGGCGAATTGTCGGAAGAAGACTAGGAAGCCAAAACAAAAGACTACAAGCGCTACAGATACCACATCACCAGAAAAATTTCAAGGAAAGAGCAAAACGTTCATCTCATGAATATGCTGCTTATGACATCATATTCATACATCTAATGACTTCGGAGAATATGGGACAGACGTTTGGATATTGGAAATGGCCTATTTACTAGACACAGATGAAAATAATGATAAAATGTGTGAAAGTGTTTCAGCCAATTTTTATTGTTTTGTATATATTTGTAAATGTTTTTTTAAAATTTAATCTTGTTATGGAGATAATAAAATAATTAAGGATTAAGTTAAGAATGTGTTTTAAAACTATTTAAATAACATTGATAATTCATTTATTGACTACTTCAAATTTTGTTAATTTTGTTGATTTATTTTGAAGCACGGTGCAAACTAATTGAACCTCTTTTATCAATTAAGGGGTAAAAATATCAAGATTTATTTTCTGAAGTTTCATAATGATATCTTTAACACAACAAAAGATACAGATTTTTGATAGCCAACAAGTCGTTTTGGTCCACTGTGGCCCCGTGTGCAAAAATCTCATCTCTATCTCGACGCGTTCTCAGACAGTCTTCAATTAAAAAACGAAATTTTTGTATGGCAACCCTACGAATGAGTTATCCGGGTTGTCCTATTTTCGAACTGACGGTCAGACGGACGGACATACAAAAATCAATATTAACTTTTAATATTAATATTATTAGTGCATCCAGTCAATTTTACTCTATCAGTATTATTTTTATGCGTTATAAATGGAATCCAAACTAAGTGGTATGATTTCATCATCTAGGGTATAAAAAATAATTCGAAACGAAGACGAGCTAGAAAAATACCCGTGTATCGATATCATGTGGTTAAACAGAGTCTTGAAATATGGATATCACAATTTTGCTCAGATATTGCAATCCCGTAGTAACATGTTTTTCCAAATAAACCTCCCGCACTAGTTTAAAGTCAATGTGAATACCGAGAAGCTTAACATGGTGAGGTCGTAGCAGAATTGCTATTTCAATGAAAACCAACAAAAAAATATAATTTTCAGCTATTTTTTACGCTTATAAGGTTAAAAATGTCTGAACAGTTCCGGCATTCGAAAAAAGTTGATAGACTTTGACAAATTCGATTCAAATTCCAACAAAGGCATGATGCAAAAAGCTATTTCTAGAAAAAAAAAACGTCTTACTTCTATGGAGGCTTCAAATATAACCGTGCGCTACCACTACCATGAATTAAATCCCCCATAGAATTTAGGTGCAGAGACTCCATTGAATAAATTGCTTAAAATTAATTTTATGAATGTTATCTACAATATTTCCCACAACTCCATTAAAAGTTTGTTCTCAAGTAATTAAGGAGAAAATAAGAAGTAAATGTTAACATTTGCTTTACCTATTGAAATGAAAAAAAACTTAAGCAATTTAGCAGAGCTCTCAGTGAATAAATTTTGAGTAGATCCTCAACAAATCGTTGTTAGTTTGTTTGCTTGCTTATTTCAATATTTGAAAGCGCAGGGTGGTTGCATCAAAAAGCCTTCTAGGTATTGAAAAACCTCATAAATGTCCACGGTGACGACTATTCCAAATATAGAGTATTTAATGGTTTTGTAATCGATAAATATTGTGGAGGGAGAAATTATTAATTTGTTTGTCAAGACGTATGAATACAGAGGTAGAATGGAAGTCTATTTTCGTCAGCTTCTGGATATTCAAAAGATATTGATTTTGTGAAGCAGCCAAGTAATTGGAATACTTGTAAGAAAGGTACCATAAGAACCGACTATCAATGTCATATTCTGGTTTTCGCTTTACTTCATATATACATATGCAACCACATATACTATAATAGTATAGTATAGCTAGTAAAGTAATAATATTTAGCACATATCCTAGAAATTATAATATATGGAACGATTTGAGGCAAAATAATTTTGTTAAGAATTGCAATGAATTTTTATACAGGGTGTTTCACAAGTGGTGGATAATAATGAAGGAGGCGATTGGTCATGTCGAGAAATGAAAAAAATTGTATGGCAGAGGGAGGTTCATTCTCAACCCTTTCCGAGATAATTGGGGTTAAAGGACTAAGGGTAAGGGTACGTGAAGCGTAGGTTTGTACTAAAACAATTATATCTCCTAAACGACAAACAGTAGAAAGATGGTCGGGGTGCTAATATATAGCGAACTTTCTGCCCTTTGATCTAATGTGTCAGTGCTTCTTCTACAATATGTAGTTTAGAAGAAACGGTCTGCCAAACTTCAAGTTTCAGCGTTTGTACCTCATTTTTTTGTGTGTGAAGCAAAAAAACTAAAATAAAAACCTTATAATTTTTTTTCTGTCTTACTCCTGTTAGAAGCTAAGATTGTTTTCATTAAAACGAACTTTGTTTTCATTTTGTACCTTTTACCGTTTATGAGTTATGACACAGAAATTCTTCCACTACATGGAAAATCGGGATAAGTATTATAAAATCATAAAATACATGCCTCTCATTTTGAATACAAAGTAGAAAGTATGACGAATCGTCATTTTCTACCTGCTGGCATTTCTTTTGGTTGGAAATCTGCGTAAATTTGTAATAAAGGATGGCTTACCCCTTTTAAAGGAACAAGCAATTTATTACCTGCAACTAATCTTATAACGGAGTTAATTCCTTATTGTAAGCCTTCCGAAATACGTGTGGATGTTCTGTAGCCCAGTGGTGTAAATTGTGTAAGTTTGTTATCCCAGTTCTTGTAAATTGGGATTCATCGGTCCACAGGATTTCTAATGACGAATACGCGGACATAGTGTACTGTTACGGTTACAGTGACGGAAATTTCCTTGAGGCTTAACGCGAATATCATGGAATGGCAACCCTACGAAGCAGTTGCCTGAATGGTCCCGTTTACCTACTGTATTCGCAATTTTTATGAAAACGCTATGTACAAAATATGACCTCTCCACCTCGAAACCTTCTCAGGCAGTATATAATGAAAAACGAGAGTTTTGTATGGCATCACTAAGAAGGGGTAACCCAATTAGTCCATTGTTGAAATATTATTTACCATTGCTATGAAAGCACCACGTATCATATTTTTTGTATGGCAATCCTATGAAGGAGTTGTCCGATTGCTCCCATTTCTGAACTTAATTTAATTTTGTTTAAAGAAAGTCCCGCGTAAAATATTTCAGCTATCAACATCGACGCGTGAGGTAGTGTCCAAATATATAGTGAATGCCTAAAGTTTTGTATGACAACACCAAAAATTGGTCACCAATTTTGAACTTGTATTTGCAATTTTCATGAAAACGCCGTGTATAAAATTTGAGCTCTCCACGTCGACGTGTTCTCGGACAGTTTTCAAAATATATAGTGAAAAACTAAAGTTTTGTATGGCAACATCAACAAGACCATTTTTGTAATTTTATTTACTATTGCTATGAAAACAACAAGTACCAAATTTTACTTCTCCATGAGAACGTGCCAAAGTATATAGTTAAAACGAAGTTTTTGAATGGAAACCCTACGAAAGAATTGCCGATTTGTCCCATTTTTCAACTTAAATTTAATTTGTTTTTAAAAACGCCGTGTACAAATTTGAGCTCTCCACGTAGGCGCGTTCTAAAATAGTTTCCAAATAAATAGTGACAAACTAAAGTTTTGTATGGTAACACCAAGGCAAGGTTACCCGATTTAGCCCATGTTTTAAATTTTATTAACTATTGCTACAAAAACATCATATACCACAGTTCAGCTATCTACCATTCTACGTAAACTGCTTACCTACCGAAAATACCCAGCTACTTAAGCTACCTACCTATTTATTCTTCCTACCTACCTACCTAAGCTACCTACATACCTACCTAAGCTACCTACCTACAGAAGCTACATATCTACCTAAGCTACCTTTCTACCTAAGCTACCTACCTACCTAAGCTACCTAGTTATCTAAGCTGACGTGTAGTCGTTATCAGGCAGTGTCTAAATATTCACTAAAAACGAAATATTTATATGGCAACCTTGTAAACGAGTTTCCGCTTTAAAACATCTTTGAACTTGTATTTGCAATGAAAACGCCATATACAAAATTTCATCTTTCCGAGTCGAAGAGTTCTTAGGAAATTTTCTAAACCTCGACAACAGCGCCATCTATCGTGTCCAAAACTATCCTATCTTTCAAGCTGGAATCATCCAAATACATTCACAAAATTTTATTGAAATCGGTTTGGCGGTTTCGGAGATTAACTTTTAAGAACACTGTGAGATGGGATTTTTTATATATTAAGAAGATATGTAAAAGTCCCACCATGAACTTTTCTTAAATAAAAAGACAAAAAACGTAGAAAGGTATGAGGTTGGATGCTGGGGAAGTGAAGTTTAGGTATCTCACCCAATCGTGTTTGACAATTTCGCCCTAATCGATCTACAAATTACAGTAGTTTTTCAGCTTAAAAATTCGGTGGTATTAAGGCAGAGCCTGTTATGTACAAAAATTGCTTTTGGGTGTTGCCACCGACCAATTCCAATTAGGTAATTAATATGAATATGTTGGATTTTATTTGACAACGTATTCTAGGCAGTGATGGGCTTCCTACAACTTCTAAATAATATGAGTAGCTGAAAATAGTAGTACCATACATATTTTCAGAAAATAAATATATGTATGTACATACATGTTTCATATAAAAAAAAATATTCAAATTCGTAAAATACTTCAACATTTCAAGAATTCATTTGTTGTCGGTAAATTATTCATATTGTAGTTTACTAAATGCTTATAAAAAATTTGTGTAATGTGAATTTTACACTGCGGCTTATAACAACAAATTTGATATTTTGAATAAACCACAAATATAAACTGTACATTCCATAGGTAATCGACGATCACTAATTACGTTCTTTGTTTGCTGAAAGTTAAGTATGTAGTTATGAGAAGAATATTCGCAGTCGTCAGCAAAGCCCTACTATGTACATTTGAATCTTTAAATAATGATCGCGCTAAGCAATTACCCAGCTCTTATAATAATAAGGGCGTGGCTTGTCTAGAAATTATGTACTAAAACTCAATTGAACGCGTAGCTGTATGAAGCTATGTTGTTTATAAATGAAACCAAAACATTCTAACTAATTTATTAATCCTTAATAATCTCAATTGTTGTTAAGCTCTAACTATACCTATCCGTACTAAGAAAAGGCAAGACTTGGACTGATCCAGAAGTACTCGTATAGATGGTGGTAAGTAGAGCAGGAGGTGATAGTAAGTACTCACTTAGATAAACAAAAAATTGTAAGGCAAGGGGACCGTCTCAGGGTGATTAAAAAAAACTAGTTTTTTCATAAAACACCCTGTATCTTAAAAATTACAGTGTTAACGGTCATAGGTTTTCCCCCTCCCTACAAATTCTCTTGACACTCTGAGAATAAAAAAATTTACTTAAACAAATTGAATAATAATTACTGGCACTTATGGTCCAAAAACCTAAACCCTACAATTTTTCTTACCCTGTTTATGAATAAAATGTATGAAGAAGAACGCATGTATGCAGAACTTCATCGCATTTCCAAAAGCTGCAAAACTAGTACGGTACTACCCTCATCTCAGGAGTTATTGTGGTCAAAAGCTAAAAATTTCGGATTTTCTTACCTTTTTGTTTTTTAATTTGACCTCTATTTTCATTTTGCATAAAGATCTTTAACAGAACTTGTTTTTATAAAAACTGTGAACTGTAGTGTCTACTTTTTAATTTAACTTATTACGCCTTATGTTCAGTCCACATACAATTTGTCCCCAGTACGTGCTTCCTAAAAAGATGTAAAAAAATCCACAAGGAATACATTTTTAAAAAAACAATGTAAAAAGGCACTTATCTAATTTTAGGGAACTTCCTCCCTTCGATTCAACGCCGTCATAAACTCCTTCCATTACATTTCCATCTGAAAAAATGAAGGAAAAACATATTAATATCATATTAATAATCATAAATACGCAAAACTCACCAAATTGACAAATTGACATGTCATTATGTCAACACATCACACCAGATGTTCTCGCCTTTGCCGCAGTCAGATATCAGTGCAACTTTAATGGTCCCACTACGACGTCACTACGGGATGCCGACGTCAAAGTTTAACAACTTTGCGAACGAGCGTTGCCAAGGCAAACCATTGTGAAGCCGAAACGTAGCGGTTCGCGGCGGCTATAAAAAGGCGACGACCCACAACAGAAGCAACCCATTCCCAATTCAGAATTTGATCTGAACACATCAGAATTTACTTTGATTTTCCGAATTATTCAATATCCAATTTGCTTCCAATCAAGTAGGAATTTACTCCTACTGGAGAAATCTAGTTCTGGTTATTTTTCATCTCCCTCCTGAGGAGGAGTTTACTCCTACTGCAGAAATCTACTTCTGCTTTATTTAATCCTTCATCTAAGCAGGAAACTACTCCTGCTGCAGAAACTTACTTCTGCCAAATTAGTTATTTCCATTACTGCTACCGTGCTAACACGTGTAGCACAAAACGTCTATTTTATTAATCGTGGATTTTTTTTCTTTTTCAGTCATAAAGGGATCAAACCACTTTGGCGACATTTCACTCTTTTTTTTGAACTCACGGAATTATCTTGAAGTAGGCTAGGTTAATTTTAAGTGTTGAATTATTTTGCATAGGTTAAGATCACGTTAAAATGAATTTGTGATATTAGTTTTAAGCGATATATATACATATTTGAATTTATAAAGTTGAGTTATCCTTTAAACCGGCACCCCCTTCGCTTGAGCACAGATCTCACACTTTATGTTGTGTGTGTAGCCAGTATCTCGGCTCTTAACCTATTCTCAAAGCTATTCTCAAATATAACTTATTTCCTTAGTGACTCAAAACAGGTAAGTTAAAAAAATTGTCGACTAATTTCTATATGACCTGAATAGGTTGTGAGCTAATAACTCCGTAACGGCTGCAGATAGCACATGGGTGTGGTAAGTCAAATAAAATAGGAGAATCTACAGCTTACAGTTTTTAGAAAGAAAATTTATGTTAACGATTTTTTGGCAAAACCAAAAAAAAACAATAGAGGTCAAAATAAAAAACCCTGATATTTTGAGTTTAGACCCCAATCACTCCTGAGATGAGAGGATTACCCTGCTGGTTGAGAAGCTGTTGGAAAAGTCATGCGGCTGAGCATAGAATGGACTCTTAACTGTGACCAGACGCGTTGTGATTTTTAAGATACAGGTGTTTTGTGAAAAACTAGCTTTTTTTCTTATTCACACTGTAACTCCGAAACGATTGATATGCCTAATGCCTCCCGCAATTCAATTTTTTGGAGGAAGCACCCTACATATGGAAAGCTCATGAAGCATCTGTATTATCTCAATACAGATGGTGTTGTTGATAACTGAGTGTTTCTTATCACGCTTGATCATTGATCATAAAAAGGTCGTCAAAGTTGCCACATCCTTTCTTTTTATCGCCCCTTTTTTTTACGTAAAAAGGATCTGTATAGCCGACATGAACTCTACAAGTACTTAATTCTATTTTATAAACCATATTTTGTTTTTCGGTTATATAACTGCTATTTCATATTACATTCATGGGTGGATTTCAAACATCTATTTACAATAATTTCAAATTCTGGTTAAGTTCATTGACACTGATAATTAAAAGACGAGTTTATAGAGTAAATTTAAAAACTAAATTCAAGGACAATAAAGGTTACAAAGAAGAATGACACAGCAACATAGAAAAATGAACGTAACTATAATACAGCAGCCTTAGCCCATGCAATTAAAATTGGCCACAATTTTGACTATGAGAACCCGAAGATACTGCACACAGAATGTAATTGGAGAAGGAGAAAAAATATAGAGGCACTCTATATACACCTAAATAAACCAAGGTCAATCAACTTTAAAACAGACACACAATACATTAACGCACAAAACAAACACACATTGAACATATTAAAAACATGCAATCGCAGCTGATCTCTCACTATTTCTGTTTTAGTTAATTAGCAGTATTACATACGCGTAGCATAAAGACTACCCTGGCGAAGACCTTAGATATTTAGTTAAATTAAATTATTGTTATGTTATTAATTTATTTATTCAGTTTAGTCTCTCAGTAAATATGGTGTAGTTTAATTATTTGTTGTATTGCTATAATAGAATATGTGCTCTTAAAATTAAGTTTTTATAATTTTTGACATAAGGAGAATAAAAATCCGGATTCCAAGGTAATTATGTATGATATAGACTTTCATAACTATAGGCTTAATATGGATGTACTATATTTTTAGGCATTGAAAATGGTCTAAAAAGAGGCCGAAATATCTGCAATAATTTTCTAGAACTACAGAAGTCATGCTGAAGTTTTATTTATTTCTACGAACTAAAGGGTCACTAACCCCATATACATCTGCAAATTAAATTCAATTTTAAATGTAATTGTATTTTTTTTGTCCTTTCTTGTTCCGATTAGAAGTGAGCGTATTTACAACTAGTAGGAAGGCTGGTTTTAATCTGTCAACATTTATCAATACTTCTTTTCCATCTATGATTAAGTTAGAGACATTTTCATTTTTAGTTAATACTTACTTTAAATGGGCCTAAATACGTTGCATTAAGTCTTCTTTTAATAAGAGATTCTTTTGAGGATTAAAATCAAAAAAATTTAGTGTTGGAATATTATTTCAACTTAGACTGTGTAAAACAGGTCATTGTTCAAGAATTTTGACTAAATAAACGAAATGGAATTTGCATGCAGATATTATAGTATAAATAAATGCTGTAAATAATTAAGTTTATATCAGATCAGGTTACAAAATACAGAGTCAAAGCTATTAGTTATTCCATATATGTATAATCAAGCCGATTAAAGAATAAAATTGTTGTTCCTGTAAAAAAACACAGCTGCTTTTCCAAAATTTTCATTGAAAAGTGGTCAACAACGTTTGCCTAAACACATCAACTTCTACTACTACCTAAATATAATATAGCTACATATATGTATATCAGAATTGCAAGCACGGTGTAATTAGGTTAGTTATAGTTTGCCTAGAGAAAAAGTCGGAAAAGTAATCAGTTGACATTTCCATTGCCTTTCGATATGTTTTGTCCTTCTATCTGCCTTCTCGAAGTCAGTTTTTAACAAAATTGAAATTTTCTACATTCAACTCAAGTTTCCTCTTTTAGCTAGTACATTTCTTTCCAAAAAGTTTATCATCAATACAAGGTTTTTGTATGAAAAGATCAAAGCCTTCATTGTAAAACCAAAATGAACTCTTTCGTCCGCTTCTCGTACTTTTTATTAAATATATCCTATGAAAAAATCTGGAAAAAGAAATATGCAGAAGAAAATTGTTCGCCCTTGAGTATAGGTGGAGCTATCGTTGCATGTACATATAAAGAAAAGGTGCTTAAGAATGCAAGAGGGACAATTTATTTTAAAGTGAAGACTGGAACGAAATTATATAAATACAACCCAATTGCATTAATAATTTGCTAATAACATCATACCAGAAACATGTGTTTTGCACAAGGCACCACCAGCTAGAATTTCTTTAAATAGCCGGCTGCTAGTACGGCACCCATTTGTATACCACTCAGCAATCAACCCCACATCGAAGAAAACCAACGAAAATGACTCCATTTACAACGTTTATCACAACCGATGAGTGAGCAATTGGACTGACTATAAAAGTCAATCAGCAACCGCTAGTTTAGCCAGTTGCCTCCCAGCAGCTCGACGGATAATATCTCCCAAATCGAATACTTTCTGCCTAGTTGTTTTGGGGAATTTGAAGGTGAGCGCACTTTAATAGTGTTGACCAGTGCTGTCTTTTGTACTTCGAAAACTAATAGCGTACTCCGGTACTACTCCTTTTACAAAAGTACTCCATTTTTCATTTATTTATACTAAAAACTCCTATATTTGTTTTTAGAAAAAAATTCTTTCCTTTTCCTTTCCATTTTCTAATTTTCTTCATTTTCCTTTTCATAAAAGCTTTGCTTGCCTTTAGTTTAGAAAGTTAGAGTTACGTGTCGTTCGCACTTAAATAAAATTAACAGAAAATTTCTCATGGAAGGTTGCGTTTTTATTATTGATTCGGCGAACGCATTTAGTAATTTAATTTAACTACATATATCATTTGTTTACTACTTTAATTCAAGTGTTCCAAGAACGTTGGATGTTTTTAATAAAAAAAAACTTGGTAATAGTTTCCAACTTGCAAAATACGAATTTGAAGGAATTTACAGCTTACACCATCTCTTTTAAATTAATGCTCATACTGTTGTTAGTAAATATTAAGATTTTCAAATTTGGATCTAAATGGGTTTGGAGACGAGTTTTTTCTGTTTCTTTTTCTTTTAAAGAACTGTTGGGTCACAGTTGAGAAGAAAAAAATTATGTCCTTAGTGAAAAAGTTTTATGGGATGATCAAGGATAACACAAAAAATCAGATCTAATTTGAAAATAAAATTCTCGTCCCCAACACATTGAAAATTTAATTATTTATTAAAACATTTTTTTTTAAATAAAACAAGGAACAATTAAAGGAATGCATTTTGAGATATTCAAGCATAGAAGATATACTAATTTATTATCCTTAATTTTTTCCTTTTCTAAATGGGCCTCTTATTTCCCTCAAGGATTGTACTTTTTTCTTTAAAATAACCTAAACATGATATCTTTATGATATACAGCAGACCTAAAAGCGGGCAGTTTCAAGGATTTCATAGTCCTTTAATCCAGGTAGCATGCGGCGTAGCACAAAAAAGTAGTTGTATTCGTATGTCATAAGTAGGTATTTAACTTTTAGCAAACGTAGAACAAGATTCGTGATTGTCGGGTTAGGAAAGTGCGAATTTTGATCGATTTCCTATGAAATAACGACCATTATTTATATTAAGCTCAAAGTTCTTTGTGGCATATAGTTTACTAACTATTCCAAATTTACCATGAAAGTAGAACATTATACGAATCTGTGAAGTGCAGAGTGAAAATCTAATGTGATCAAAATCACTTTCGCTAATAGAAAAATGAGTGTCAAATTATCTAAAATGTATGTACTAAAGTCAATTTCTGGCAATATATATAACTTATTAATCTTTCTAAATGTGGTGGTTGTGATACCAGCAATATTAATATGACAAATGTATCCGAAGATCTAGAGCAATTCCTGAAAATTCTACAAATATAAATAATATACAAAACAGAATTTGAATTATAACGAGAGATTTAGAGCACAAAGACCGGGCACGTCAAAAAACCATACTCTGAAATTCTATGGAAGTTGTTTTGTTGCTACCAAAATTTAATAATAATAATAAAAAATTTCGCTCTGTATGGACGGAGACTTATAAATGGGTAAAGAAAAGAAACAACAGAAGATTTTGTAAAATATATTTTAGAGTTATTGCAAATAATGTGTCTTACATTGAGAGGCATAATGATTCGAAATCCCATAAGCGTGCTAAAATAGCTCTAAAATACCAACCATAAATAAATAATGCTGACAAGGTTAAAGTATTTCAGTCCAGGAAATCCAAGATAGAAAAAAACAATCAAGATTGCCTTGCCTTTACATTAATAGGAGCTCTTATAAATAGATTTAGTTAAAAGTGTTGCAGCTGATTTATTTATTGCAAAAATTTGAAATGCGGAAAACTTAATCGACTGAAGTTGTCAATACAATATTGCGTGATGACTCTATTAAAAACCTTACACCTTTTCCAGAATCAAAGCTATTAATTAATGAATCTGTTAAATTAACGAATGTCAACTATAAATTTAAAACTTAAGAAAATCTTACTGCTGAAAAACAAAATTGGTGAGAAAATCTAAAAATAAAAACCAGTTTCTTCTACTTATATAACAAAAAAAAAACCTAAGTAATAATAAATAAGTGTAATAAGCACAAAAATGTGACAAGTATAAATATTAAATTTTATATTAAATATCTCTCTAAAAACGAATTTTTTACTTTAACCCATTAATTCCTACTGCAGCGTATACGCACAATTTTCCTTTGTGTACAAATTTGGTGAGTACTTCAATAATGAAGTGGTGTGTTAGAAGTTTTATAACGAAGATAGAGGTATAATATACACTAAAAATAATCGCCACGTATTCTCGCTCCATATTCCGAAGTATGGGAAGTATGTTATTCGTTTAAGAGAAATATAAAGAGAAAGAACGTGTTATTTAGTATTGTTAAATTGTTGTGAAGAATAATTACAAAAAATATTTTTTTTTGCTGTGGTGAATCTTGCCTGGCTCTTGACTCTTGGAAGTTCTGTGAAGCGTATGCACTTCACTCGGCCATTCTCAGTTCAAGTTATTTTTTTTTCATGACCGTATACGCTTCACTCGGCCATTTGCCTTATTCTCTTCTGTTGTTCATTTTTATGGAATTTCAACCGCTTTTCTCAATTTCGATTGTTTTTTCTTGACGGATTGTTCAATACAGAAAATGTTTGACGGCCTAGGAGATGCAACAGGAGATAGATTCGTGGTTGGATGGTGATGATGATTCATCATCTCCATCCAACCACGAATCTATCGATGATGACACAGGAGTTGTTGAGGCAGTGTATGTTGAGCCACCATCGGCATCTGGTTATCAGTCGGCAGAAGATTCTTGTGATGAGGAAGGTGGTGGTACAGTTTTTATTTACCAAAGCAACAGCTATAAGGATCTTGTGAGATGATTGTGAGAGGCGTACGAGCTGAGACACCAATACCAGATGGTGAATTAGAAGCTATATGGAGCCCATCAAAAGCGACTGATATTTTAGAAATCTCTTTTGCTAATTTGGAAGTAGACTTGATTAATTCAGTAGCAGCGACACCTCCATTATTTGATATTTCCGATCAGGAAATTCATTCGGATGATGGCACTGAGCCACTTCTCTTACCACAACCGAACACATCAAGGCTATTCGAAGAAGCACCATGCCGTTCATCAGAACCAAGCATATCATGGCCAATAGAAAAAACACCACCACGCCCACGAAGAACACGAGCTAAAGCAACTACTGATACAATAAAATGGATTCCTGATACTAATTCCGGTTCGAAAGGATTATTCCCGGCATCTGATTATTCAGACTTAGCTGATCTAGAGTCATTCGAAATATTCTCTTTATTTATTGATGATGAATTGCTTGAATTGTTATGTGAACAGAGTAATATTTATGCGGTTTTTTGCAGTGAGCCAAACCCAAATATCACACGCACAGAAATGAAAGTATTTATAGGTAATAGATCATATTCACATATGCCTTTTTTATTATATGTATATAGACTAATATACCTTTTTATAAGTATTATGATCGTAACTGGATATAATTACACACCGAATAAGATACACTATACTGGTTACATGAAAGTGATCTGCAAAATAGACTTGTTAGTAATGCTATGAGACATGACCGGATTTGCACAATTTTTCTGTTCACTCATTTCATCGACAACGCTAGGGAAGATACAACGGACAAGATTTGGAAGCTAAGACTATTTACAGATACAATAAAACTACGATTTTCTCGAAACTTTCGACGGGAACAGGATTTGTCTTACGACGAGGCAATGATCGAGTACTTTGGACGCCGCGGGTGTAAGCGGTTTATTCGTGGCAAACCACTGCGATTTGGTTACAAAATGTGTAGCCTGAATAAACCGTTAGGTTATCTTTTAAATTTTTAAATGTACCAGGGAAATAACCCTAGGACAAACAAACCTTTTTACAACACCTCGTGTGTTAAGTGGTCGTTTACTTGATCGTGGTTATACAAGCTATATATGTTTGTTCAAGAAGGAATTTATTTGGATTCTACGGTATATAGCAAAAGCTAAAAAATGTTTTTAATTTGTTATTTCATCACACAACCCATTATATTTTTGGTGACAAGTTTCAAGTCTTGGTTTAGACTCATCAACCGGTCCCAAATAGCGAAATGGAGTGACTTGAAAAACAAGTGAAAAAATAGAATAAAAAAGGAAATGAAAAAATGATAAAAATTGAGAAAAATAGAAAAAAAGTTTTATTAAAAAAACTTAAAAAAGCAGATTCGTTCGAAACGAATCGAACCTGTATACGCCCGCAGTGGGCTGAAAAAAGAAAAAGGAAGAAGAAGAAGCGTTTCGCGTTAGCAGAAAACCTTACCTTCATGCTTTTTTAAATTTTTTTTTCTCAATTTTTTTCAATTTTTCATTTCTTTTCTTTATTCTATTTTTTCATTTGATTTTCAACTGACTCAATTTCGCTATTTGGGGCCTGTTGATGTGTCAAAGCCAACAATTGAAACTTGTCACCAAAAATAAAAAGCGTTGTATGATGAAATAACAAATTAAAAACATTTTTTAGCTTTTGCTATATATCGGAGAATCCAAATAAATTCCTTCTTGAACAAATATAAGTTTAGCCCGGTAAAAAATCCTAAAGAGAAATCTCTACTTTTATTTAATCTATATATGGGAGGTGTTGCCCGTATGGATCAAAATGTTGCTGCATACAGAATAGGTGCTCGAGGAAAAAAAATGGTATTTTCCAATAATTACATGGTTGGTGGATTTTTCTGTCCAAAATTCGTAGATACTTAGTTGTAAAGCAGGCTACAAGTACACTCAGTTAGAATTTCGGAGAAGCATCGCAAACAAATTTTGTCGCTCATTCAATGAACCTCGACCAACTTCTGGCTATCGACGGCCCACTGGAAAATTAGAAGACGAAGTCAGATATGATTGCATTGGCTATTTTGTTGGAATAACAACCAACAAAAACGACGACGATGCGCGGGCTACGGTTGTGAAACTCAATGTGTTACTGAATGTGTCAAATGCGATGTTGGGCTATGTGTGCCCTGCTTCCAGAAGTACCATTTCGTTTTCGCAGACAAAAAATGAAGCTTTGCTTGCGTAACTTTTTATATCTGTTTACCTTGAATGTTTTTTTTTTATCTGGAATATAATTATTTTTCTTGTAATATTATTATTTTTTCATAGTAAGAATACTATTTTTTTTTTGTATTATGTTATTTTTAAGTTATTAATTTTTCGTTGCATTCATTGTTTTTCAATATTTTTGTTTATTTTTTTTGGACAAATTAGTGCTGAGAAATGCCGAGTGTAGCGTGTACGCTGTCTTCACCTATTGGGTCACTTTCGGTTTTAATGGGTTAAGTTTAAGCTCCACAATTTCTTTTTGTCATATTCGACACATTTTGTTAATTGGTAGAGATACGCATTGTCTTGCAGGAAGTCTCCATCACAATTCTCAGACGTTGTTGTACCTGAGGCCAAATGACGATTATTACTCACTTTTGAATATGTTCCATTTCAATATATTTTGTTCTCCGAAATTAAATTGGACACACCCTTTTTAATATGCCATGATGCTCTCTTATGTGATAAAAAATGCACATGCTCCAGGTGTTTTTCCTTTACGCCGATCGTTAGCGGTTCGACTAGGATTTTTTATGAAGTTAACAAAAAGAAGACTTGTGCGACTTTATTACGCGATTCATAGAAGCTCTGTGAAAGGTTATAGGATATCAGCTCCTCTTATTGTGCTATATTTTAATTTGCCTTGGGATGTTTGCCTTTTGGAATTTTTGACATTGTTTTTGAGAATATCCGCACAATTCAAAACAACTTATCAGGGAAATGATGTTGCTATCTCGAAAGTGGGAAAGAACGGCACAAAACTATAATTGATTTTTAACATGATGTACCGAGGTACTGTGTCTGTTAGTTTACTGGCTTAAAGAGGAAAATAATAATTTTATTAAGAAACTTTGAGAGTATATTATGTGTTTCGATCAGGAGCACTGGGCGATCTCATCAGGACAGCAAGGGAACTGTGCTACTGCCTGCTATCTGCACTACAGTGAACTCAGATACCCAAGCAGTTGGTAGTAGACATATAAAGATTTATTTAAAAATCTAAGGAAAATGAGTTTTATTCACTTCCAAATGATTTCTGGACATTCCATTTGAATTCATTTAATTTCGTTAGTCGTGTGCTCCATTTTTCCGAAAGTACTCCGTTTTGGCAGCAAATTGTACTACGCTTGAAATTTTTCAAACAACAGAGCTGGTGTTGACCTGATAAGTGGTGAGCGCATGCTTCTATCGTTTCTCTCCTTATCACGTTGGTCTATGAGACAGTCTATTGACTACATGAATAACACCCGACTATACAAGACTTTGAGATTCCCAAATACTATGTCAAAAAATCTCGAAACGGAGAAAAGAAAGGAGGAAAATTAAGAGTAAGTATAAGGAATTGAAAATGCTTATTCCAATGATTATCTTTCTAACAAATTTAATAAAATCATCACAGAGTATATCATTCAGAAGTTTCAGAATGATTTATAAATCCGCATCTTCAAAAGGACTTACCCACACCATTTACACAAAGTTTGTTTCAAATAACAGTGTTCAGAGGAAATGATGAGTTAAGAAAATTATAATGAAAATGTTTATTTCAAAATTAAGTGAATTAAAAGCAAAACTTTTCGAAATTCAAATCGGTCATTAATCATTAATCTAAAAGTAATCTAAATTTTAACGATAACTAAAAGTCTTTCATAACTTTACTTAATTAATATTAAAAAACACAAAACTCGAGAGCTGGTAAATTTGACTTGAGCTTTTTTACTGCTTTTAGAGTACTATAAAATAAATAAAAAAAAAAGTGTTTTTTTCAACATTGAAGCGGGAAACACAGTCCTAGCGTTTCCAACCTCAGCCCCAATCTCAACTTTGGAACCTCAATCTTGTGACCTTCGTCGACTTTTGCAAGACACACTACGAACTTTAACACCTACTAATATCAAGTTTTTAATTGAACAGTTTTATTTTGAAATTTGTGCATTTTTCTTTATAATTAAATGAGAAACTAATAACTTTATGAAGTGACAAACTATACAATGAGAGTAGGAAAATTAGTAAAACTTCTAAAGTTGAGTTACATGGCTTGTAAAGCTGCAAAACAGGCCATAAAATGTAAAGCCATCCGATAAAGGCGACGATGGGTTAGATATTTTTTTTCGTTTTTTATGATGTTGCCAAAGCTCATGGGATACCTTATGATGAGGTAGCACAGCCTTCGTAGGAAAGGAATTAGGGGTAGGGAATTGAGGATTCAATTTAATCAGGGATATTGATGGCTATTTTGCCCAATCGTACAAAAAATTGAAAACTCGGGATCCGGAAAATTTCTTCGGTTACAAGGTTATTAGGTTACTATTGTGCGTTCCCTTAAAGTGGTTAGGCAAAATCGAGTCTTTTAGCGAGCTCGATTATTGCTTTTGGAGTTAGATTGCAGACATTATCTGGAGAGACAATTGCTCTTCCAGTGATTTCCAG
Organism: Dioctria linearis; assembly: GCA_963930735.1. Classification (NCBI taxonomy): domain Eukaryota; kingdom Metazoa; phylum Arthropoda; class Insecta; order Diptera; family Asilidae; genus Dioctria; species Dioctria linearis. The sequence continues at coordinate 283,625,992 of OZ005740.1, forward strand.
CCTTAGACCTGCAAGTGCTGGGCCCTCACATATGACGTGCATCGAGGTTTCGTCCTCCTCTTCGCACAGTCGACACAGGTCACTGTCGGATTTTCCTATCTTGTGCGACTGTCTGCTAAGTCCAATAAGTTGATAAGTCTGGAAATGAGAGGAGTTGAAGAATTTCGTCTCCAACCTCATACCGCGACTCGCTATGCCAAAAGAGATCCAGGCTGTTTTCCCACATAAGCCGTTTCCCCACTAAAGTGGCTTTTTAGTAGGCCAAATGTCGGGTAGGGACCAGTATACGGACATTCAGCTCCGGTTTTAGCCAGTTCGTGCGATTTACCCGCAAACATACATGAGTTTGAAGAAACCTTCAGTGATTTAGCCCACAGGTACCCTAACATTGTTATTGGATGAGATTTTAATGTAAATATTTTACTTTCAAACAGTTTGAGTCAGTCTTTTCTATTTTTATTACAATTTCTGCGATTGAATGTTACTAATAATCTACCGACATATTTTAACTCAAGTAACCCTTCGCTACTGGATCTGTTTTTAACTACAGATACGAGTGCAGTCTTGTACCATAACCAAATTACTTCTCCTTGCATATTTGATCAAGACTTTCTCTTCCTTACTTACATCTTTAATATAAGAAATTTTCCTCTTTACAAAATGGTTAGCTTTCGTAAATATGATAATATAAATACGGCTTGATGGAGAATGTCGATCATTGCCCTGGGCTCGTATTAATGCTCGGGTCTCTGTCAATGATCAGATTCAAATTTTTTATGAAGTAATAAATTATTTCCATGATCGCCTTGTTCCTGTACATGTGCGAAGTATCAGGATGGATGCTGGTTGCCCATGGTTCACAGCTGATATGAGATTTCTTATTGCAGAACGAGATTTTTTGTTTCGCAGATTACAGCGTTTAGAAACCATTAAAAGTCGATTATTCTGTATGGTTATACGAAATAAGGTCAATACTCAAATTCATGCAGCTAGGAAGAAATACTACGGAGCAAAATGTTCACCTAATCTGTCTACCAGAAATCTATGGACTAACCTAAATAAGGCAGGTGTATACAGCAAAGATAACTCCGTCAGCGATATTGATCGTGAATTATTAAAACATCATTTCTCATCTCTGCAAACTTCTTCCACACCAAATGTATCTTCAAGCCCTCAACGTACTTTGGAATCCGGTAATGATAATAACGTTGATTTTAGTTTTAGATGTGTGCATAAATCTAAAGTTATAAATGCTATTTTGGCTATTAGATCCAATGCCACTGGACCTGATGGATTCTCCCCAGATTTGTAAAAATTCTTCTCACATGGATTATCGAGCCATTGCTACGGTTTCTTAACACATGTCTAACCACTTCTCAGTTCCCCTCTCTATGGGAAACTGCAATAGTTTTACCAGTTCCTAAGATTAAAAAAGTAAAGGAACCTGCTTATTATTGCACTATAAGTAAGTTCACTCTTTCATGGCCAAAGTACTAGAGAAGTTATTGTATCTTAAAATAATTGAATATTTGGATTGTCGTAACCTGCTCACTCCTTACCCAACTGGTTTCCGTCGTTTGCGTAGTTGCGAAACGGCACTGATTGAAGTCACGTCTAACATCAGAGAATCACTTGACATGAATCATCTATGTGTCTTGACTTTACTCGACTTCTCTAAAGCTTTTGCCTCAGTTAATCATCCCAAATTACTGTCTAAACTAATGCTTTACTTTAATTTCTCAAATCTGTCTGTCGCCCTCATTGGCAGTTTTCTATTAAGAAGAATTCAACGATTGAAAGTCGGTGATCTTGTCCCCTAAGTTGCGGTGTACCACAAGGGTCCATACTGGGTCCGGTATTGTTCAGTATGTTTATAAACGATTTCCCAAATCTATTGACAATTACAATATTCATTTATATGCTGATGACGTCCACCTTCAAATTAGCAGACCTATCGGCCTCTTGGAAGATTGCTTAGATCGCATAAATTCTGACCTGGAAAATGTTTCTCGTTGGTAAAATCTAAGGTAGCCTTCGGCTGCTTTATCGGCCAGTTTTCTGCCAATTGGCACAGGTTATTACTGGTCACTTCTACTTCTTCTACCATTTGTTTCAGAAGGCTGACTTTAATAACTGTGTAAGATTTCTGTATGGACTTAGACGGTATGAACACATCTCTTCTCTCAGTGACAACTAGCTGGGTTGTTATCTCAATGAGCACCTTCAGAGAACACTATTATTTTCTCTCCATAAAATGATATATACAGGCAAACCAGAGTGCCTTAGCAATCAACTGCGATTCTTGAATTCTGCACGACATTTTAACTACTTATTCCTGTTTTCCATCATTCTGTTCAAAGTGACTTATACTTCGTTCAAGCTTCGAATTTGTGGAATCGTCGCCGAAAAATTTCAGCGCACTAGTTCGATTGTTAAATTCAAGGAGATTATTAAAAATTGGAATATGTAAACTGCAAGTATGTCCGGGGTTGGTTCGTTCTGTTGGCGAGACTGGCCTTCATGGATAAATCCGTAAATCAATTTTACAATTTGCTTCAAATTCAAAATGAATTTGATTACTATCATTTTTTGTTCGTTGTTTCTTTTCTTTAACTTTGTAATCTTCTGCTTTTATATTTATATTCTTTTATAAATATTCTTTTCATTATTTATTATTTTCTTTGTTTTAAATGCAGAATTAATTTTAGTTATTAATTTGTCTTATTTTAGATGTTGGCTGCCACTATTTTTGTGTACTGGAAAGAAGAAGTTAAAATACTCTTGTGTATGTACACTTGAATTAACTAAATACAATTGAATTGAGTTGAATTGAACTCAACAACGTTTGAGATTCTTTTTTCGTTAATTGAAGAGCAGCTAGAAAAGTCATCTATCAGAAAAGCTATTGTCCCCGAATGTAGATTATTTCTAACCCTTATGTAAGCGTATACAGAAGTTTCTATTGGACTACTTTTTTTGTCCTAAACATGCGTTCCTTTCAGGTATTTATCATAAGGCGTTCGCGTGCAAGTTCTGGGCTGGATGTGCAAAATGGAGGTGACTACGGTTCGCAAAATTATATATGAAACTTACGACATAATTTGGAATTGTCTGTGGACCATATATATGTCACTGCCTCGTACGTATGAGTGGAGGAAAATTTCCGAGGATTATGATAATATTTGGAAATTGCCAAAATCTGTTTCCAGCCTAGATTGCAAGGATATCAATATTCAGTATCCTCCCAATGCCGGCTCCGAGTATTTTAGTTACAAGGGTCAGCATAGTATAGTCCAGCTTGCTGCATGCGATGCCAACTATAAATTTACGGCCGTAAACATTGGCGCTTACGGCAGTTAAAGCGATGGTGGAATATTTGCCCAGTCATCGTTTGGAAAGAAACTCCTAAGTGGTACATTGAATTTTCTCGGATCAACTGTACTGAAATATTCTAATTTCTTACGTGCTCACTATTTTATCAGGGATGCAGCTTTTCCACTAAAAACTTTTCTTTTGCAGCCATAACCTGGAAAGCTTTTAAGTGAAAAATGGACAAATTTGAGTTACAGGGTATCAGGAGCGTGACGTGTTATTGAGAATGCATTTGGTGTTTTGATTGCGAAGTGGCGGGTTTTTTTAAACAAATTACATAAGATGCCATCCAATTCCGAATAAATTATTAAGGATGCCGTCTCTTTACATAACTTTGTGGAAGTGCACCTCAGCAATAACTCCGCCGAGAGAAAGTGGTACAATAGTAGAGGGACTATGGCGACAAGAGGTAAAAACGCTCCCACATTGCCGGCGTTTTTCTTCAAACTTTCCTCCCAGAATCGCTTAAAAGCTTTTTGAAATTTAAATATCACCACCCTAACCTACACATTTTTAGTGGTATTCCCTAAGCTGTACCACGACCTCAGGTTCCACTAGATGTCTTGATCAGATGGAAGTGAGTGATACTTCGGGCAAGTTGAAATCAGCAGATCTCTCTACAGGTTGTCTGTATACACCGGTAGTAGTTGGCGTAGGATAGTACTTAGGTTTGACTACACTGGATATCTTGAGGAAGTTGTATACACATGAATGAGAGCAACAACACAGTTGTCAGTATAACAAACGAATAATGTAATCTTGAATTACGATGTGCGACTAAAGGTTTTATCGTTAGTCGGTTCGAATCAGTCTTCTGCAAAGGAAACGATAGCGTTTGAAAAGAGCATAAATGACCAGTTGACCCTATGTCAAACTGGTTAAACCTTGACAGACCACTTCTGTCGTTACGGTAAATGAAGTAAGCCTGATTAAATCTGGTCAAGCCTGACAGACCACTTCTGTCGTTACGGTAAATGGAGTTAGCCTTATTATTCAGTTATTATATATATCGTCGGTTAACCAATATGCATCCTCAGTTAATAACAAGTTGAGGCGTTTTTGATGAGGACAGTTGAAGCTCCTAGCCAAACTGGATCGTCAATTCTATCGTGTTGATAGGTTGTCTCAACCGTGCTATATAGCTGAGAGGCGCACATTTCTGGTTTCGACTTATGTTCTTCTTTAGTTAGGAGCAACCAGCCGAGGTGGCATTCTTCTCAAGCGATTGTAGCACTTCTAACACCGTTAACTGCAGTGTTACTGAAAGTCTACTCTGGATGGGCCGTCCTAAAAGGAAGGGCCTAAAAAGGAAAAATGAAAATAGGACAGACCAATTATTACCAATTTATCCTCAGAAAAACTACGGTACTAAAAGTAATAAAAAAAACGTATGCCTATACTTTAATTATTACTATATATCTGGATCTTTTCACTGATCAATTTTAAAATCTCCAGCTGAGTCTAATTTTTTATATTTTCGGGCAGCCATATCTAGCTTGGTTGATGTTAGCCTCCTAAAAAGCTCATTTCTGAAAAGCTTTGCACTGGCGGAGTGGATTCTTCAGTTTGCGCAATTCTTTTTAATTTCGCATAAGAAACCCGCGAAAGGTTTCTCAATGCTATCTGCATTTAACATTCTTTAGGTTTTTCGCTTTTTTGAACTGTTACCAGGAGAATATGGCGTTTGTGGTAACATTCTCTATCCAAATGAGGAGTCGCTTTGTGGGGTATTTCGTAACATAATTTCGCCGGTTGGCGTTACAGGTGACGACGGCACTAGCATCCCAGGTAACGGCGTTATGAAAACTAGAGGCGAAAGCAGGGATGTATCGTTTGACAAGACCTGATCATTAATGTCTTCCTCTGTGCTGAAGTTTCCACAGGTCCAAAGGAACATTATAATTAGAAACATGTTGATATTAAAAATATTATCTATTATACGGACCTACAACGAAAGGAAAAATTAGAATAATATCTAAGATAAAAATCTGGGAGGCACAGATCCGGAAGGTCCCACGACGACCTGAAATAAACAAAATGATTTAAAACATGAAGTCCAAAGATAATATCGTTAACGTAATAAATGAATTGAAAGAGAGAAACAAAAAAAAAATTAAATTTACAAGAAATAAATAAACAATCGCAACAACAAAATTGTGTTTACATAGCACCATATAGGCACCATCCAACTCAATAAGCTTTATGTTCTAGAACATAAAATTATACAAATTACAATGTACAAGATACGAATACATAACATAATTACCTTTTACAAGAAGTGCACATATACCTGAGGTGAAATTTTGAAATTTCACTAAATAGATTCACCTTGACAGGTACATTATGCCATTTATAAAAGGCAGAAATTTATGCACAATTAACATATAAAAGAAATAAATTTATGTGACTTTCGACCACGAATCGATTGGCCGAGTTAGTTTCGCGATAATTTCGATGGATTGCAGGTAATTCGCGATTGCCTGAATTCACCTTTACACCAATGAGTGCAAAAGAGACACAACGGTGTGAAAGGGACAATGATAAATATGAACGAAAATGAATTCTGAGAGGAATTCCTTAAATTGAAATCTAATATGGCGAAACGATAAGTTATGGCAATAAAATTAGAAACTACAACTTGTAATTTGATATGAATTGAGAACAACAAAATTATATATTGTAGTCAAATTTGGTCCGAAAATTGCAGAATGAATTTTTATGGATATGAAATTGGAACAAATTTCTCTATATAAAGGGGTTTCATTCGCTAAATCGTCCTTATTTTTCAAATTGTCAAGGTGCGAGCATATGTAGTAGCATTTCTCCCACTCATTTACAATTTTTCTTCAGCAACTTCAGCAATACATTAGAGTTTTAGCAACCAAAGAATTTAGTGTGACAGGAACCATTTATTTGGTTTGTGATTTATTCAACATTCATCAGAAATTTTTCATTAACTACATACAGCTGCAAAAATAAAGGGAAAATTTTTAAATCAGTTATTTCGGAATTTGTGTT